>ML784163.1:303434-332170 GCA_009831015.1 Picea engelmannii | reverse complement strand
CCCCCCATTAACATACCCAACAACAAACCACCACCCATGATTGGTGCCTAAATACCCCTCTTGACCTAGAGATCATCCCTCAACTTGCCAACTTCTCTCCTCCACCTATTATCTCCCCCAATACTATGATGTTGTTGTCTTATGCCTTCACTCAAAGACCTCCCACCTTTTCCAAATCTATATATGTACCCCCTCATAAGAGTACCCAACAAAGCTCTAACATTACTGGGCTCTCCAATATTCACCATATACCCTTGCTGCACATCCTTCCAACTCTCCCACTATAAACTATGACCATTGTAGAAAATATGGTTACCACAACTCAACCACATTATGAGCATAATCACATCTTTCATAAATCATTCCCACCTACAGGAAACCATCACAATAAATGATCTTTTAAAGAAATATGGGCCATTGTAGTTTGCATAGTTAAACATGATGAGAAGAACTCTCAGGTACTTGTAATAACTTCTCAAACACATTTAAAAACCAATTTTGGTCACAATGATCTATGTTGACAAGTAGATATCATAGATTTGGTTCCGACATGGTGAAATTTTCACGGTAGTCATTTAAAATTAGGAAATTTCTCCACTCTCCCTACAATACCACATATTCTTGCAATACAAATCTCAGCATGGCTAGATGTTCCATCTAGTCCTTTTCCTATCCCCAGAGCAATTCCTAAATGTATATGAAAGTAGGTACATTTTTTATCTAAACTAAGAGGAATTGATATGGAACAAGGGTGCTTTCACTCAACTCGTACTTCTAGGAAAGATGCACCCTGTAGCACCTAATTTTCCCTCATGAATGTAATCATGTTTAAGACTTCATGTATTGTGATTAATGAAGCATGTAATAGTGTTTATGATTAATGAAAACACCAGATAGCTAACTGAGAAGGGAGCCTTGTAGTACTGACCATGATACCATGAGTCTTACTAGTGAGGTGGAGCTGGGAACTTTTAATGAGGAAGATAGGAAACTTACAAAACAATATAGCTTAGACCTGTATGAATTGAAAGCATAACCCGTCCAATGTACCTTTTTTTCCTTTACCACAAGGAGCCTGTTAATGTTGTTCAGGTTGGGTAGTTGAGTAGTTATAAATGCCTTCAGAATTGGTACTTGGAGGAGTGAAGGGTTTTCTACATTGTCAGCCATAAGCACGCAGGGATTTTCCCCTTCTATTTGGGATATTGACCCTAGGGACTACTTCTAACAGAAGCCAGTGGGGGATCCTGAGGAATAAAGAGAATGTTCCAATGGAGGAGACAGAATAAGGAGGAAGAGGGAAAAAATAGAGGAGTAACGCAAATTCATAAAGACTGGACATGTGTAGACACACAATTCACACACACACAGCAAAAAAGAGCGTTCATGCTAGATAGGAGTCATAGACTCACAAATATATGGTGATGCAAATGGTAAATAGAGATCACACACATAAATCTGAGTGGTAGAGATAAATTGGGAAGTTTTACCCACGCAAATAAGAATCTTTCCCAAGACTTGAATGGTCACCCTAGAACATAGAAGACCCATATCCACACTAGAGAAAAAGAGGGTATTGACTTGGTACTTGCTGGAAATAAACCAACATTGGTAAGTGGAGGTCACCAAGGGAATGTGTAGTAGAGAAGGGACTCCCTAGTGCATAGGAAATCTAGCTGGAAAGGTATTGATAAACTCGTGGAGGTCCCGATCTTAGTGGGAAGAGGGAAACTTTTGTTGTTGCTAGTGGAGTGAAGGAGAGTAACCTTTTTTATCCATTCCTTGACTGGATAGTTAACTGAGAGAGTCGCCTGGTGGTATCATGGTAGCATAAAATACAATTGGGTGGAAAGGAATTTCTCCTCAATTAGTTGGTTGGTTGAAGACTTCATTGAAGAGATAAGTGTTTTCCTGATATGTATTTTGAATGTTTATTAATGATTGTAAATTGCATTTTGTTCATGTTAATGGTTTAAATATTAGGTGGATAATGGTGGCCACCCACCTATTCCACTGGCTCAAAATATAGTTTTCCACCTTGGCAGTGTTTCTACAGTTTTTCGAGTCCCAAAATTCTAAGGCCGTTTTGAGGCCCTAAACGATGTTTTTTTTTTACATTTGGGGGCGGACCCAGGTGATAGCCACAGGATTTGGCCTGGGTGTGGTCAAAATTCATTCCTCTCAACTAGACCTTTCCAATGATATATTGTGTGTCCCAAATGGAGATCGTATTCAAAGTTACGCCCTAGGGAAGTTGATGTTTCAACTACTCCCATCGGGTGCCACAAACCTTTTGGCGTTTCATCTTCTGGGATTAAGGTTTTGGACTTTATTTATGTTAAAAATTCCTTTGGAGCCTCATTGTAAACATCATCTTCTTGCGAATGAGCATATCCATCACATATCTTCTCAGAGATAAGCTGCCCCCATTCTAGCGAGTTCATTCACTCTGTATTTTTACAGTTTCTGTACATTTCTTTCATTAATAAAAAACATTGTGCATTACTGTATCTCTGTGTTTCTGGAAATATATCCATGTATTTTCTTATTATTTTTCTGCCTTCATTTCATTCTCAAAATAATCCAAATTAGTGTTATCAGAGCAGGCTACTCCTTTTCATTTCTCAATGCATTTCCCCGATGAGGTCAGGGTATACAGAGTTCGGTCTCAAGCTAGTTTCTCTTGAGGACAACCGCTCTCGCCAGCCCAAGCAACCTCACATGGTGGAAGGAAAGAGAGAAAAGGGAGCAAAATATCCCATCAAGTCATTGCTCGCGGAATCCCTCACACAATATAGGAACGAGATGTTGGAGAATTTTTCCCAAATCCTTCAATGATTTCCAACAATAGCATGCATGTCTTCGTCAAGAAGTTGCTTTGGAGAATCTGCCCTATTCAAGGTACAAGTAAATTTTGATATTTCCATATTTGAAGGTCATATAGATACAAATGCTTTGAAAAAGTGGCTAAATTTGCTAGAAGTTTATTTCTCTGTTCACAAATTTTCAGGCAGAGAAAATATCACCTTTTCCCTCCTTAAGGCTCTCCCCCATGTCAAACATTGGTGGGAAACTTATCGAGAGAAAATTTCCACAAATGAGTCTAGAATATTTAGGGCCGAGCCCACCTGGGATTTTTTTATGGATGTGGTCAAGGAACAATATTACCCTGTTGGAAACTATGACGACCAGTACATGAGATGGACCATATTTCATCAAGAGTGGGGCCAAACAGTCACAGAGTTCACAAATACCTTCCATACCTTGTGCACCAAACTGGGTATCAAATAATCCGAGTGACATATGGTTCTAAAATACCGTGGGGATCTACATAGGTACATCCAAACTGAAATGTAGTTTCTGGACATCTCATCAGTGGGAGTCTCTTATCGATATGCTGTCAAGATTGAACAAAAATTAAGCTGCAGAACAAGCAGGAGTTTGGGTTTGCAAACATGCAAAAACCAAAGAATGGTAAATATTTTGCAAGCTAGTACCTTGAGTCAAATATAAATGTGAAATTAGGAATCATTAACATATCTACTAGAACATTTATTCTAACATATAACAAATATACTAAATTCTCATAATTTCTTCTCATAACTAGAAGGTTTACATTTAGAGTTCCCTTCCACATGGCCATTTGTCCTCATTATTGCTACCATGAAACTATCATTTAGAGACATCACCCTGCAATTCTTCTTGATAGAACTTTATTACATTGGCAAGTGTCACATTATTCCACTTTATTACATTGCATTAGTAAGTGCTTCAATATTAGATAATGGAGTTTAATCTTTGAACAAATGGGTGTGTGAGTCAAATTTGAGTCCATAAACCCTCCCATATCATTAAGGCATGTAAATACTCGATCCATGTGAAATTTCAGTGCATACAAAAATAGTTTGAAAAAATTTCAACGTTGGCCCCATTCACAGGTCAATGTTGCCCATGTCTAGTCCTAGTACAATTTATGTTCGTTGTTCATTTTAAAATTCTTTCGATAGTACACACGTCCCCACATCTAGTATTGCAAGGGCATATTTCTATGGTGTTGATTAAGAAATCAACGAAAAAGAGGGAAATATGACACATGTACATTGTATATACATTAATGTATAACCTAAAATAAAAATGAAGAAAGGCTGATGCAATCTTAAAACTTGCGTCAACCAATTTGTGTACTTTGAAATAAAAATAGGGTTTATGGTTTACACAATGAATTGATGATGGAAAAAAGTGGGTGTGAGAGTCAAATTTAAGTCTAGAAACCCTCCCATATCATTAAGGCATGCAAATAGTCTATCCGTGTGAAATTTCAGTGCATACAGAAACAGTTTGAAAAAATTTCAATGTTGGCCCCATTCACAGGTCACTGTTGCCCATGTATAGTCCTAGCACAATGTATGTTTGTTGTTCCTTTTAAAATTCGTTCGACAGTACACACATCCCCACATCTAGTACTGCAAGGGAATATTTTTATGGTGTTGATTAAACAATGAACGAAAAAGAGGGATATTTCATCACAACTATGACACACATACATTTTATATACATTAATGTAGAACCTGAAAGAAAAATGAAGAAAGGCTAATGAAAACTTAAAATTTGTGTCAACCAATTTGTGTACTTTGAAAGAAAAATAGAGTTTATGGTTTACACAATGAATTGATGATGGAAACAAGTGGGTGTGTGAGTCAAATTTGAGTCCAAAAATCCTCCCATATCATTAAGGAATGTGAATAATCTATCCATGTCAAATTTTAGTGCATACAGAAATAGTTTGAAAACATTTCAACTTTGGCCCCATTCACAGGTCACTGTTGACCATGTCTAGTCCTATCACAATTATGTTCATTGTTCCTTTTAAAATTTGTTCGATAGTACACACATTCCCCTTTTAAGAAATCAATGAAAAAGAGGGATTTTTCATCAAAACTATGACACACATACATTGTATATACGCTAATGTAGAACTTGAAATAAAAATGAAGAAAGGTTGATGCAAACTTAAAACTTGCGTCAACCAATTTGTGTACTTTGAAAGAAAAATAGGGTTTATGGGTTACATGATGAATTGATGATGGAAAAAAGTGGGCGTGTGAGTCAAATTTGAGTCAATAAACCCTCACATATCGTTAAGGCATGCAAATAGTCTTTCCATGTCAAATTTCAGTGCATACATAAACAGTTTGAAATAATTTCAACGTTGGCCCCATTCACAGGTCATTATTGCCCATGTCTAGTCCTAGTACAATTTTTGTTCGGTTCGACAGTACACACATCCTCGCATCTAGTACTAAAAGGGAATATTTCTATGGTGTTGATTAAGAAATGAATGAAAAAGAGGGATTTTTCATCACAACTATGACACACATACATTGTATATACATTAGTGTAGAACCTAAAATAAAAATGAAGAAAGGATGATGCAAAATTAAAACTTGGGTCAACTAATTTGTGTACTTTGAAATAAGAATAGGGTTTATGGTTTACATGATGAATTGATGATGGAAACAAGTGGGTGTGTGAGTCAAATTTGAGTCTAGAAACTATCCCATATAATTAAGGCATGCAAATAGTCTATCCATGTGAAATTTCAGTGTGTTATCACCATGACGATCATGCTTCAAATCTGAGTTTAAATTTAGCAGGTGACTAAATCAATGTAGAAGACATGGCATCCCAGGTCAGATAAGGCAGTGATATGGGAAAATATAGCAGAAGTGCGAAGGAAGCAGTCCTACAGATCGTTGATCTTGAAGTATCCCAGATCATTGGTTGAGGCTCATATCAAATGATGAACTAACACAGAACTTAATTGTGCGAAGGAAGACCAGGGAAAACCATTGTGGTTTTAGTAGTGGACGCGTGGCACCCGTAGAAGTATATCGGGGTGAAAAGTAGTTTACCTGAAACTGTGTTTCCAATAGCCTCGATATCACATGGTCTAATGTGTCAAATCAAAAACTTGTGGGGGAGGTGACAGCTAGTTAAATGACCTCGTGTCACTCGTTCGAGTACTTCACAGTTGTATGATGTCAAGAGAACGCCACCAGATAACGAACTCAAAAGATAATCATTTGAAATGGATTGGCCGAGCATGGTAAACCAATGTACCTGTAAGTGATCTTGTCAGTGATTCATGATTGGAACTCAATAACTATTGATTCTCAAGTATGGATGGCATTATTCTGATCCAAAGAGGCATCATCGCATCTACAAGCAAAGTAATCTCCGATTTGATCGACTCTCTGATTTCTATAGGAACATATTGGTGTCCATGAAATTGGGATACATGGACAAAACCAATCAAGCCGTATCTAGTGAAACAGGTTTTTCAAGTAACATGGCAAGTTTATCTACGAGTAAGAAGGAAAGGGCAATTGCACGTATATTAACAACCAAATTCCATACAAAACTTGCTACAGACCCATAATTAGAAGTCAGGCTAAATCCCATCATGAGGGACCTAATCATCATCATGTGCGTAGAAGAACCCTACAGGTGAGCTATGAAAAAGAAACAGAGCAAATGACAGAAGATAGAAACCATAGCTAAAATGACTGAAAGCGTTGGGGATAATCAACAAGTCTGGTTGGACACTCTAAAGGAGCAAATCGCCAAACTGAAATGAATTCTCAAGTGGGAATAAGTACATCCCAACAAATTTTGGATAGATAGTAGTCGAAGAAAGGAGGCCCAGATATGACAGACCTGTTCCTAACGGTCCCTTTAAAATAGGATAACTATTATTATAAATCATTCCCTTTTTGTAACTTATCTCTATTTTTAGAATTATGGGTAAGTCTGAACATTTTGAATTCTACAAGTAATTCCTCTATATATATATATTATCTCGAGGATATAGAAAGCATGGAGAAAAGGGGAGCCTGCCCTCTGTGCAAGAAGACTTTGTAAACTTTGGGGCTAGAATGAATATATAAATGCAGAATCATATTTCAGACTGTTTATGAAAAGATTCTAATTGGCGGTGATATGAGTCTTTTTTTCTTTCATAGTATGTGATTCTTGTACTCTTTTATTTCATTTACACTTTCATCTATCTAAATTGGAGAAATAAAGGCCCATAATTCATCATTTGATTCTCTTGGTTTAAGCAATTTAGACTATGTGTGTTTCTTCCTAGGTTATTTAGAATTCTTTTTTCGAAATGCTCTGACGAAGTTATATGTTTCCTTTTCCTCTGATGCCATGCATGTTTTAGATATAAACTCAAACTCATTGCCTCATTTAGCCTTTTCCTCTTGATATTTTTTGTGTTTTGACAATTCATTGTTCATTCCAGACTCCATAGCCCAAATGTTATCTTCATTTCTTCAGTTATTTTATAAAACCCCCCAAAATAGATCAAATCTAGCCATCAATTACCAAATAAATATGAAGTGACACGAGAGATCCCTCTCTGAGTTGAGAAGGCTAGTGCCTCAGCTCTAAAGCTGGTTGAAACAGTTACCTCTGTCATTTGTCTATTCATCCAAACAAAATTTACAGAGTGTTAACACAGTGCATACAAAAACAATTTGAAAAAATTTCAATGTTGGCCCCATTCACAGGTCATACGATGATGATGACATTTATTGATCATTCTAGCTATATTGCTTATTCATGAGGCCAACAGAATATAATCTCATGCATATTTAGACCTTATTGCAAAACATACTGCATTAAGGTAGCTTATTTTACCTATGTATTTCTCCACAAGAAAGAGAGAGAGTTAACCTATGATAGTCAATTTTCTTTTAAAAGAGATTAATAATAGTTTATACTTACATTTTTAATGACCCAATTCTTCGGTGATGGGGGTTTATAACCATATATCGGTTTAAATTGGGTAATTTTGGAGGTAGAGTAATACATAATATCATACCAATATTTCGTTAGATGGAAACACCACATCCATTTCCTCTGTTTATCCCATGTGTACATTTGAAGATACTTGCGACGAATTAGATATACTTGGAACCACCTCATCCATTTCCTTTTTTTATCCCATGTAAAAATTCTTTCTACGAATTAGCTATACTATCGATGAACGTTTTTCGATGATAGTATAGCTAATTTTTCACAAGAATCTTTACATTTGTCGCTCTTGTGACAATATCCTTTCCTTGTCTCTTACTGACGACTTCCCTTCTTTGTTTCTCTTGTCGACAAAAATGTTTGCATAAGTGATGGGTACTAAATTATCCTTGATTTTCTCCTCTACCTATACTAGTTCTTTTCACACCACCATATATATCAATATTTATTGAAGGTTAAAAACATCAACATCAACTTAGAAGAGAATCCAATATCATATTTATTTACTTCTATAGAGACTATTCTCTCTATGTTTTAAAAGATAGCTACATGACACTACACTTAAATGACAAATTCCAACACTTTATGGTTTTAATTAGGATTCATTTCATATTTGGTTTATCAACTTGAAATTATAATTTGATACTTTGAAAGCTAGTACCTTGAGTCAAATACAAATATGAAATTAGGAATCATTAACATATCTACAAGAAAATTTATTCTAACCTATAACAAATATAATAAATTCTCATAATTTCTTCTCATAAATAGAAGGTTTGCATTTAGAGTTCCCTTCCACATGGCCATTTGTCATCATTATTACTTCCATGAAACTGTCCTTCAGAGACATCACCCTGTAATTATTCTTGATAAAAATTTATTACATTGAAAAGTGTCACATTATTCCACTTTATTACATTGGATTAGTAAGTCCTTCAATATGGGATAATGGAGTTTAATATTTGAAAAAGTGGGTGTGTGAGTCAAATTTGAGTCCAAAAACCCTCCCATATCTCTAAGGCATGTGAATAGTCTAGCTATGTGAAATTTCAGTGCATACAGAAACAATTTGAAAAAATTTCAATGTTGGCCCCATTCACAAGTCATTGTTGCCCATGTCTAGTCCTAGTACAATTTATGTTCATTGTTCATTTTAAAATTCATTCGACAGTACACATGTCCTTGCATCTAGTACTGCAAGGGCATATTTTTATGGTGTTGATTAAGAAATCAACAAAAAAGAGGGATTTTTCATCACAACTATGACACACATACATTGTATATAAATTAATGTAGAACCTAAAATAAAAATGAAGAAAGGATGATGCAAACTTAAAAATTGCATCAACCAATTTGTGTACTTTGAAAGAAAAATAGGGTTTATGGTTTACATGATGAATTGATGAAGGAAAAAAGTGGGTGTGTGAATCAAATTTGAATCCAGAAACCCTCTCATATCATTAAGGCATGTGAATAGTCTATCCATGTGAAATTTCAGTGCATACATAAACAGTTTGAAAATAATTCAACGTTGGCCACATTCACAGGTCACTTTTGCCCATCTCTAGTCCTAATACAATTTATGTTTGGTTCGAGAGTACACACGTCCCCGCATCTACTACTGTAAGGGAATATTTTTATGGTGTTCATTAAGAAATCAACGAAAAAGAGGGATTTTTTTATCACAACTATGACACACATACATTGTATATACACTAATGTAGAACTTGAAAGAAAATGAAGAAAGGATCATGCAAACTTAAAACTTGGGTCAACCAATTTGTGTGCTTTGAAAGAAAAATAGGGTTTATGGTTTACATGATGAATTGATGATGGAAACAAGCGAGTGTGTGAGTCAATTTTGAGTCTAGAAACCCTCCCATATCATTAAATCATGTGAATAGTCTATCCATATGAAATTTCAGTGCATACAGAAGCAGTTTGAAAAAAATTCAACATTGGCCCCATTCACAGGTCACTATTGCCCATTTCTAGTCCTAGTACAATGTTTGTTCATTGTTCCTTTTAAATTTTATTCAATAGTACACACGTCCTCGCATCTAGTAATGCAAGGGCATATTTTTATGGTGTTGATTAAATAATGAATGAAAAAGAGGGATTTTTCATCACAACTGTGACACACATACATTGTATATACATTAATGTAGAACTTGAAAGAAAAATGAAGAAAGACTGATGCAAACTTAAAACTTGTGTCAACCAATTTGTGTACTTTGAAAGAAAAATAGGGTTTATGGTTTACATGATGAATTGATGATGGAAACAAGTGGGCGTGTGAGTCAAATGTGAGTCCAAAAACCATCCCATATCATTAATACATGCGAACAATCTATCCATGTCAAATTTCAGTGCATACGAAAAACATGGATTTTTCATCACAAAAAAAGTTCAAATGAAATGAGGCCACGATCAGATATATATTAGAGTGGGTGCAGTGTGAGTCATATTTGATTTTGGAAATGCACATTCTTCTCACCACATAACTCATGGGCCAAAGTCCCATGTTTTCAAACAGTTTCAATGAAAATACTATATAAATGAAAAACACGTTCATCGAAACTTCGTTGATGCAATACTATGACAACAATATTGATGACTTCTATGATCATGATGGTATAAAAATGAATGAGCTTCTCTTAGTTTCAAGAATAATTTATCCTCTATTGAACAAGGCCAATCGTGTGAATGTGGAATCTCATATGGCCCCTCCCCTCCTCCTCACATAACTCTCAATTGATCCCCAATACCCAATCTATAAAATAGAAAATAATCGAAAGCAATGTCCTAGAAAGATTCATGCATAGAAACTACAATTTTATTTTTTAATGAAGGTAAATGAAATTATGTGTTTGTAAATGATATTTTTAGTTTACCATGTACTTTAGTGTATTGGCAACTATTTTTAGGTTTCACATAATAATTAAACAACATGTAACATAGGATATAAAAACGTCGTATAAAACTTTAAAACATGTAATTAACCCTTAACATTATAAGTAAATTATTTTAAGAGAGTAATTCATACAAATTAAAATATATAGTCATGTACCTAATCCAACTAAACATCTGTGTAATCATCCTTAATCTGTATCTTGATCTTCTTCATCGAAATCGAAATTTGTATCATCATCGGGTTCATAAATGATGTTGAAAGGATTGACGATATCATCATCATCATCAATGTCATTCAATCATATTTTCATCGACATCATCATCAAGAATTGCAATATTGTATCCTACGCCTGGGTCATGATCTTATTCATCTTCTTCGTCTGTCGACCCTGCATGATCTTCCAGTTTTGTTTGATCTGGTGAATCATATTCTTGATCTTCAATATCATATGTTTCCTGTAAATGAGTACACTTAACTGGCATTCCTCTTGGATCATATCTAATAACAAATGACCAATCCCTCACATGGAACATTTGAGTAAAAGACCTGTTCACATTGTCGTGGAAAAAACATAGCGATCATGTCCTCTTTCAAACACCATTGTTTTAATCATTGGAAATCTGTCGGTAGGTTGAATAACAGTTCTTTCCTCATCACATTCATGCATTCGTAACCTATACCATTTGACATCGAACATAACTAATTTGAAGGAATTAAAGTCACACTCAAGTATATCGGATAAATACACATAGTATCTATTTTTAGATTCTCCGGGATGTCTGTCACTCTTAGAGAAAACATTAGTGATCTGGAATACTGCAGTTATCCCACTATCAGAAGTTTTCTTGGTTTCATCCAATTGTTTTATGAAAAATTTATGACCATTGCACCACATAGCCTTGTGTTGTTTCAACTGCAATATGCCAAATATGTAAAATATGCATTGTCAATTAATAAATTAACATATATATTTATATAACTTGGAAATTATCTGAAAAATACAGTACACATGTAGTCACATTAATATAATATAAATTAACTGAATAAAATGGGTGAATTTGCTTTCCTGTCCATATTTCAAACCATATGCTAAATCAATTTCCCTTTGTGTAACATTGGCATATTTATTACGACGAGCTTCTCTAACCAATTCAGACAATCGTTACCATGATAGCCTACCTCCATGATGTTGTTTACATCTTTCAATCCATATATTCATCCAGTCAAGATTGTTTGCAATGTATAAATGCAGTGCATCCCACTCTTGAGCAACTGAATCAAAATATCATATTTCACCAATATTAAATATTATTTATAACATCCATGGTTATAAATATTAATAATTTATGAAATAAAAAATATTAATATATTAACGAGTATGTTCATATACAAAAAAAACTAAACTTTATATGTATTATTAATATAAATCTCCACAATTATTAATATATTACCTCTAATTTTTTGCATTCTACCTTTCCCCAACAAGTGCTCCTGATATTCAATTTTTTTGATGGAGTTCACATCCCAAATGTGATCCACTGCATGCATAGTTGGTGTTGCTAATTTAGGAATATACCGACTAATATACACCATGGATTGATATAACATATATCCCTCCACGATAGAACCCTCAGGATGTGCTCTTTGTCTAACCAATGCTTTCAATGATTTCAAGTGCCTCTCCACCATCCACATTGACCTTGTGTGAATAGGTCCACAAATTTCAATCTCCTCAACTTGGTGTATGAGGTAGTGTTCTTGTGCATTGAAATTTTTTGGAGGCATATACTTTTTCATTTCACACATTAGACAAGGAATTTCTCTCTTCCAATACTTTATATCATCTTCATGGATTTCTTTCAATGACAACCATCTACATGAGATCATGATGCAAGAAAATAACATGTTTCAACATAACATAATATAATATATTACATTACAAGTAAAACACATGTCATTAAGTACAACAACAAATTGAAAGAACGTTTTGCATGTAAATCACAACTACTTACCTCATGTATTTTCCAAGATCATATATAACTGGTTTGCAAAGTTGTTTGGGAGAGATAGCGGTAGAACACACTGTAACAAAAAAAATGACTTGTTATTTGTTTCGACCAAAGTAGAAAAAAAAAATAAAAAATAAAAAAAATTATAAGGCCAATATATATAAATATCTATACCAAAATTATTAACTTAATGAAGGTATGCCAATCATGTGTTTTACCCCACCAAATTCACCTTTCTTTGTTAAGATATTATTTATGTTTGAAGAAAAACCTGTGGGAAATTTAATTCTTTGAATGACCTCTTTTACATCATTGCTTTGTTGCTCTGTTAATAACCATGGAAGGTTATTTCAGTCTAGTCCATATTTATTTGATCGGATCACACTTCGCATTGCATGATTGGCTTCCTGAATGTCAGTAGAAATTTTGACAATTTTTTCTTTATCCCTCCTACCATCTATGATTCTCCATAACGTTTCTGTCACATTCTTCCCACTATGCATTGTATCAAAAAAATGAGCTATTTTATCTCCTCATAGTAGGGAAACCTCATGAATTGAGTGGGATAACATTTAATTCCTCATGGAAGCCCATTATTAATACCTTCATGATGGTGGCCTTCATGAAGCATAAAAGAAATCACAAAAATAATGATCAAATATGGTAAAATAAATTCATTGATTAAAATAAACATTCAAAACATTACATGATATATGATACATAAAGAAATTGTGTACCTTAATGATTTCTATTATATTCCAACCTCCATAGGTGAGGTGTCATTCTTCGTGGTTTTAAACCAGTCTCTTCTTTCCCATTGAAAATATGTTTTTCAATAGTAAGATACCTATGGTTTTTAGGGAGAAGGTGCCTATACTCATCAAACACCACATTTCCTAATATTTTTTGAATGACAATACTTCATCTTAGGAACACAAACTGAACATGTGAATTTACCCTTTGTTTGAAGAACTGCAACAAATGGATTAATGTCAATTATACGATGATATTATTTAAAAATTAAACATGCAACATGCTATCTTTAAAAAATTATATAGTATTAAAGAGAAATAAAATGATACATACCACAAAAATGTGTTAGTCCTGGGGCATCATGAATTTTCCATAAAAGTATTCCACGGAATTTAAATTTCCTCTCCTCGATTGGTTTATAGATGTCATACATAGTGATGCTAGCCCATAACTTTAGTAGCTCATTGATAAGAGGATCGATATATACATTCATATATTTAACCTGGTACTTACCTAATTGTTTGAAATTACACATAATTACTATAACCATGATATGTATATATAAGTAAATAAATAAACAAAAGATATTATGCAAAAAATGAAACAAATGAAAATGTTAGATTCAAAAAATTAATGTAAACAAATACCTGGAACAATCATTGTCAACATTATGTGCTCCCTCTTTATTGACATCCAAGGAGGAATGTTATTGTTGATAAAAAAAATATTCCACACTAAGTAAATAGACCTAGGCTCTTTGAATGGATTAACACCGTCAGCTACCAATGCAAGCCTAACATTACGAGGTTCATCTTTGAAATCTTCCCATTTTTCCTCAATTTCCCTAAATGCATAATCATCGGCAGGCATTCGAAGAGCACAATATCCACTTATGCTACTTGCATGGTAATCCATGAATTGTGCTATGCTTTCGCACCTGAACAATCACTGCAAATGTGGAATTATGGGAATATGACAAAGAAACTTTCGAGGCACTCTTTTTGTTACTTGATCGATTTGATATCTATTGATAAGACATTGCAGGCATTCTGTTTTTGAAGCATGTTGTCCACAATATATAATATGATCATTAGGACATGCATCTATAGTTTGATAATCCATTCCAATGTCTTCCATAATGGAATACAAATCTCGATATGTGTGAGGTAAAATTCACCTAATAATCTATAACATAAAAGATAACCTGTTAATGTAAAGAATATTAATTGTAAAAAATACATTCTTAGTTTACACATTAATTAACACTAAAAACAAATAGAAAAAAGTCAACATTTATGTATAATATGAGATAAAACATATTACATACCTTAGGATCTGTGTCATACAAGTGTTTGAAAAATTATTCATAACCTTTAAGTTTAATAGAAACAATGTAGCAGAGATAATATTTGCTCTTGATGCTTCATAAATTCGTTTATTTTCCTTTTCTAATAGAGGTTCATCATAAATACCATCACTGTCCCCATCCTCATCTGGGTGAGAAAACAAATCTTGGATCATTTGACTTGTCCCATCATCTTCTTCTATGGGATCATTAACTTGATTTGTCCCATCATCTTCTTCCATGAGATCCTCATTTGGCGCTTGATAATGTTCCTCAGCTTGTACACCATCATTTATACGACTACTTGGTACAATATTCTGCAAAAAGTTAGAGGGAAACTCTAACTTTATAATTAAAAACAATCATGCAAAATTAGTGTGTATAACAAATATTCAAACAACACACACACACACACACACACACACACACACACACACACATATAATCGACAATATAAAAGAAAATAATTAATATATAGCTAATAATTACCACGAGACGATTTTCATTCGATCCCCCATCAATGTGCCCATATTTTCTACAATGTTGTTTAGTTGTTGTTATTTAAATTCTTACGGGAGGTGTAGTGCAACATCTTTTGCAACGACAATAACATCTACCATCACCCTTTTCACCCTCTTTACTTTTTTCCCACCTCTAATATTCTACGACGTTCTTTTGCATAAAAATACCCTTTCTAAACTGTCATTGTTATAACAAGATTGTCGCAACATCTCTAATTCAAAAAAATATTTATAGATATTTTTTTCGTCACAATAGCGATGAACATTGGCCAAATCAATATTGACTTTGTCAAAGAGTATAACGGTCAATGTTGACTTTATCAAACAGTGTAACGGTAAATGGTTATCGTCACTCTTGCAACGAAAGTTGACCAAATCAGTGTTGACTTTGTCAAATAGTATAATGGTCAATATTGACTTTATCAAATAGTGTAATGGTCAATGGTTAGCATCTCTCTTGCGACGAGTCGATAAGTTCATCGCAAGAGAGATGATAGTTCACTATCTTCACGTTTTTTGCAAGAGCGTCGAACATATGGATTCGTCGATAGAGTGACGAATATGGGATGGATTTATAATAAAATTGAAAAATTGAACTCTTTCTCTTGAATTTTGCGATGAAAGGGTACTTTCTTCGCAAGTAGTCGTTGAAATTTTTTCAATATGTAGTAGTGTCTGTACCAAAATGAAATCTTCTGAGCTTAAAATTTTGTACCTTTTAACGGTCTCAATCTTTTATTCACTCTTATGTGACCACTCTTAGGTCTCATTGATGTTCCTTTCAAGTTTCCTGAAATATCCTAAATTCATTATCTTTCACATAAATCCAGTCTTTGCTCATTATTTCCCAATTTTAAAATCTATTGGCGATTCGTGTTGATAGACCCACGAAGATAATTTTTCGAATGAGACTAGAAAATCAAAGTAACTCTCATATCACTGCGCTTCCTATTTATCGTCACTTATATTGCAGTCGCAATATTTAAATTCTATATCTAAAAGATGGATTCAAAAGTATAATCATGAGGAAGTTTAAAACGCTATTAGAAGCATGGAAAGTAAAAGTAAACCCGTTGGGGCTATGGACGCTTGTTGGCGGTGAGGCCATGCTTGGATGATACTGAGGTATATTCATCGGGGCTATGGATGCTCGCTAGAAGCGAAGCAATGCTGGCCCCTGGGAAAGAGAGGTGAAGAAAACACTTCGGCCTATAATAGTTGACTAAATTTTTGTCTTCGTGGTGTCTCTCTCACAATTTCACTATGGATTTATGAAGTTTCCCAAAAATGATCAGTTGAATTATGTGGAAGATCATTGATAACAATTTTTTATTTATGGATTACATATATACCATTAAATGTGGGGTCTTTAAGCTGAGTGTTGAATGGAATTTTAAAAGGTAAATTTTTCTTCTATCTAATTGAAGTCTCTCCCTCTTTTTGGAACCCAGAGATAACTGGTTCTTCCTAGTAAGTCACCATTTGTTGTGGGTCATTTCACAACAACCCCCCCATATTTTAAAAGTGTATGGGTCCCTAAAATATTTTTCTCTTGTTCTTTTGCACCTATATTTTACCCTACAAGACATTCACCCTTACTTCTCTAAGATAACCCAATAGTAACTTGAATTTGTTTTGGGATCATGTTCATTGGAGTCCCCTTTTAAACACATTAATTTAAAATCCGATCTTCGCACTCCGATCACTCTAGCTCTTACATTGTTTTCCTTTCATGGAGCCCCAAGGTTTGTTATGACCTATCAAACGACCACCTCCCAAGTGAAATCCCAATATTGGACTTTTGAATTCATGTTTTATCGTTCTCCAATTAGTTGTTTTTATTTCTTTCGGGACATAATAATGTTTCTAAAATATCAAAGGAATATTACCTTTGATACCATCCTCGTTGGGAGCGTCTTTAAGCCTCATCTTCTCGAACTTTGAAGATAAAACTTCGATGGCCTCTTGATCCTTTTCACTTATGTATCCCACACATTCTCCTAGGTCAAAAGAATATTCTTCTATACTGTCTTCATCAGAGCTCAAACATCTCCATATCCTTCAAACCTCCGACAACCATGTCCTGAAATCCTATAAAGCACATAGTTTAGTGCACCTTTCTAAAAAACAACGAATATTTTGTTGATACCTTCCCCTCAGGTTTTAGTTCCTCCCTCATCCTAATTTACCCCAATGCCAATACCCTGAAGGGTCCCACCTCTTTATGTATCACCATTTATTAGTTAACGTTCCATGCCCACCCATTGGTCCATGCATAAGGAAATATGCCTTCGATACCCTTCCCTTCGAAGTTCGACAAAACCAAAATCTCTCATACTCTAAAGGATTGACCCAGATAACGGTCTTATTCAAATATTTTGATTAGCACTACCCCCAATTCCCAAATCAATGCATCTATCCATCTTAATAAACTTTAATTATAGAAATGATGTGCATTAACGAGAAAATTTAATACCATTTTTAGCAATATCCTCGTACACACATGCTTTATGGCATACTCATTCTATGTGGATGTGCATTATGAGTTATAAAAAATGCCCTTTCAAAACACATATTGCATCGTAAGCTATCGAAACACAGTCTGTGAAGTTTATTTTTTGTCTAGACTCCCTCGCTTACTAAGATCTCCTACTATGTTATTCCCACTGCTTGTCTGCTCGTAACCTTCATTTTCTATCGCTTAACTCATTTTTTTTCATTATTATAGCTAATGCATTATAATTAAGATAAGATGATATTATTTTTAATGTGTTATTGCAGGATAATTTGGTTATTCTTATGGCGAGCCAGAACCCCAAAATATCTAGAATTTCAATGTACTTCCAGGGTGTCGCAGGCCCCGAATCATCATCTCGACCGGTTGAAACTATGATGATTGACACGATTAATCACACTGGAAAGGACCATTTCCCTGTATTTGAAGAGATCTATAGGATATTTGACTCCACAGAATTTCCTAAAGACTACAAAGTTTTAGAGGTGTACCAGAATATCCTAAAAAGCGGTATTCACCTGGTAGCTTCCATGCCACATCTATTTCCATACAACTAGGCAACACAATGGTACCTCAGAGAATTTGACGCTCCCACAAAGAACATCATTATCAAGCAGGGGACACGTGTATCTTCTCTCAGACCAGAGGATATTAGCTCCATATATCACCTTCCCTCTCCCACTTTCTCATTGAATGAACCTTTATTAAAAGGGTTCACCGAGGTAAGCAATGGATTAGTTAAATAGATGAAACATTGGTGGGTGGACAAAGATTAAACCCTTAAAAAAAGTCAGATATTGGTCCCCACCCACAGAATTAAGACTCCTTACAATTTATCGGTGGCCATGCTCTATTGTTTATATGAGGAAGAAAAGAGTACACACTTCCAAATTGACTGGTTACCTTTAGCACATGTTGTCATTAGAATGGGACAAATCTTCAACTGGGAATATATCATAGCCTTTAACATATTCCTTCATGAAAATAATTGCCCAGGTATGAAGGAACCATTTTTTATATGTTTACTTATATGATCAACGCCAATTGTTCCTCAATACAATTTCCCAAACTAGGATGGAATTGGAACCAAATTCAACCCCCCATTCATGTTTATTGCTCCCAATTGTGGAGCGTAAATTTTAGACAACATTTTTATGATATTTTCAATTTATTTATTGCCCCTCTGCATTCCATTATTTTTGTCTTCCCAGACACATGATCTCCTTTGAGGATAGAAATGGGATGAAAGGGGTGGCCGATTGGTTCTTCTACAAGTACTATTCATTTATCAGGTTTTATGGGACCACCGAGGCTCCATATCTCTTGCCATATTTCTTCCCAAACCAATTATTAATGAGGGAAATAACATATTGTTGGCACTAGGCCGAAGTGGAAAGAAGGATGATCGTGGAAAAGAAGGTGTGTAGAAACTAAAGTAACAAATGGTGAAAGAACAATACGCATGCATGCAAGAAAGTGTGCACAAGGAAAGTGACAACTAGAGGAAGAACAACATGCACATGGGAGGAAGACCTAATGCTGGTAGGGTTAGGGTTTTTGTAATTTTTGGTAAGAAGGCTGAAGAGATTGAAATGTATATATATAGATACACAGGTATCATATAAAGGGAGGTTCATCGATTGGGTTTGTAGATATTAGGTTAGCAATTTTACAGTAAGTTCACTGTTTTGTAAGGGTTCAGATTCTTATAACATTCCATTAGAGTAATACATGAATGGAGGCATTATGCAATACTGTTATGTACCATTTTTGTAAGTTGTTGAGAAAGGACACGGAAGGGGGAAGGTAGATCTGAGGATTAGATTGCAGGCTGTGGAGCCTGGTGCAATCTAGTTCGACTCATATAGGTCTCACCCATAGAGGGGAATTGTAAGTGCGTGGCTCCAAAAATGCAGAAATACCATAATAAAAGAGCCAAGAGCCAAATATTTGTGGACGTAGTCCAAGAGGGGGTGAACCACAGTAATATCTGTGTAATATGATGAGTGTGTGCATATCTTTACTTTCTTTCAACAGTTAATGGTTATGATTAATAAATGAGTCAATACATGGTTATAGAATATGTTTATGCTATTTGGGAAATAGACTATGAAATACATATATGCAACCGTGATAAATAAGTAGATTACACTTACAGCTCATGGTACATGGCTTTGGTTAATAAACCCCTATCTCATACTCAATCCTAGGTTGTAAACACCTGAGTCTTACAACCACCCATTTAAAGCTATCTCGGGTGAGACTGTGCAGTGCATTCTGTGTACTGTGTTTCCTTCTGGTTTACCAGGAGGGCTAATAGTTTTAGAGGATTTTTTGGAAATCCGAATGACATGAACCCTAGGTCAATAACTTAGACAAACAGGTAGAGAAGATCGACCCGAGGAGAACCAACAAATGGTTTTGTTTTCATGTTAATAGGAACAAGAGAGGATTGAGTAGATGAGATAGAATGAACAAAAAATGAATGAACAAACCAAAAGAGAAATGAGCCATTAGAAGGAAATGTTGAGACCTTGGAACCCCCACGAAAGTGGAAATTGAAGGCTGGTTGAGAACCAAAGAACTAGAATTTGCACACAAAGATAATAAAAACCCTAGAATTACATCGCGTAAATATCTGGATAAATACGTATTTACTGATTTACACGAAGTATTTTTTTGTGATTTTCCGCATCTACTATAGGAGTGGATTCTAAGGTTGAAGGATAACCACGCAACAAGCCAGATTCGACAGCTAGATTGGATCCCAATACAAATTGAGTAGTTACAACAAGTGAACAACAAATTCACCCATGCAGTAGACTTTTGGCTTGACAGTATTGTGGTAGGCTTCATCACATAGTTTGCAGTCGACACAACGAAGTCATACAGCGTAGCCGAGCAAGAATTTCTACGCAGACCCAGAGGAAGTTACATTTTATCACTGTATACTTGTATTAAAATATTGCTATATAACAAAGGTGTAATGACAATGGAATCAGATAGCTAGACTTCCCTGTGTGCATGGGGGAAAGGGGGAAGCACTGACAGAGAGAGGATAAATGGAAGAGGGTGAGGATAAATTCAAGAAGGAGGAGGAACCCTTGGACCCAATCTTGATGGATGACGACCAAATTAAGTGGATCTTGGCGTCATCATGAACGATGCATAACGGAGTACCCTACCAATATAAGTTGAATACCAAGAAGAGAGTCGTAGCCGTGAGGGAGGGATTGGCGAGTGATGAGGAAGGGGTAGAGGATCTCCAGGATGTGGAGCATATTGAGTAAATATTGCATGCAACATACGAGAGAAAGATGAGAGGTCCAAGAATAGGAGGAGAAGGCAACCATCCTATCCATATTAATGTCAGTGTGGAACCCATAAACCCATGTGTGACCAATACACCAAAGAGAACACCATTGTTTAGACAATCAAAGTTCGGAGGAAGTCCGACAACAGAAAGTACATCTACACAAGGAGAAACAACTAGAGGAGCCAGTTCAGGCAACCTTAGTCAAGTATCTACACCACACAGAGGAGGTAGTAATTCAATATTTAGAATGGTAGGACACGATCCTACTATCAGATTACCAGATTTTAGAGGAGAAGTAGAAGAAGACCCTGAGAAGAATTTGTTCATTTGTGCAAAGATCTAGGAAGCGAAGAAGATCACTGATGATGATACCAAACTCACACAGTTAGCAATCACGCTGAGAGACTGTGCACTAGACTGGTACATGAGTCTAGACATGAACAATGCCCTTGGGATGACAAGGACATTGGACGACATTAAGAAACTATTGATAAATGAGTTCCAGAAGCTGAGCTCAGAGGATCAATACATGAATGAGATGATAGAAATATGACAGAAACCATGAGAGTTTGTATGGGAGATTGTTCATATATTCAAGCGATTGAAGGGAAAGTTAAAATACCTTATGATTAATATGCAACATCGATACTTGTTTGTCAACTCACTACTCCCACACTTAAAATATCCATTACGACAAAAAAAAAATTAGACGTAGGCAAAGGCTCTATAGTCAACCTTGCAACTGGAAGAGAACCAGTACCAGCAGACAAACCCAACTATCGAAGAGCTAAAGGAGGATTTGAAGAATTTAACATTTCAACTGAACCAGAATAAGAACAAGGACAAATGAGAAGTCATTTGGTGCACCACCTGTAGGATGGAAGGACACCACAAGAACGAATGCACAACATTCGCGTAGTATATGGTGACAGGTATGCCAAACCTGCTACCACAGGGGGGATTATGGTGTGAAATATGCAAGAAACCGAGTCATGACCCTTATCACTGCACGATGATGTAGAAATACTAGACAATTCCAAATAATTCATATTGCACCTTTTTTAAGTCAGTGGGCCACGACGACAAAGATTGCAGAACTATGGAGATGATGTGAGAAAGAACATCAAATGCATACAGGGTACAGGCTGAAATGATGACTGGGAAAGCATTGCCATAGTTCAATCAAGCCCTAGCCCCATACAACACTATGCAACAACAGTATAATACTGCACAACAACCATACAATAACGCCCAGCCACAGTACAACCCAACACAACCCCACTACAATACCACACAGTATAATTAGACACCACAGTATAATGCGTCAAGAGGTTATCATGCAGGCTACAGAGGAGCGAGACAAGCCAGAGGAGGTTTCAGACATGGTATAGGACCAGTCACATGTCACAATTGTCAGCAACCAGGAAATTACACACGAGAATGTCCATTTCCACCAATGACTTGTATGTATTGTTGCGCATCGGACCATGATACAGAGGAATGTTTGACACTACTAGTAAAGATTTAGGAAAAAAGGAACCAAAACAATTATAATGTTTAGTGGATTTCAGCCGAAGCAAGAGATGCCAGATGAAACATCAACATAGTCACTCGTGGAGGAACGAAAACAGGAACTGACACAGTTCGACAGGAACCAGCACAGAAGTAATGGGTAAAGAAGAAAACTGACCCCAATAAGCAGTTCGACGTGAAAAAGGAAAAGGAGATCTTTTAAGAAGCTCGACAGGAATTTCAGAAGGAGGATATAGCAATGACTTCCCAGCAAAGCAAGGAAGCTTCAGAATATGAGATGCCTCCATCACTAGACCATACCAACAAAATACAACCTAAGGGACAAGTAAGTACTATCAAATACTTTTTGCAATCATGTGTGAAAGTATTAAGTGATCCTTCATCTGTGAAAATATTACAAAAAATCCTAGAGAAATGTAGCAGTGAGACAGAACAAAAGCTAGAACTAAAAACCGTCAATCATCTACACACAAGAAGAAGAAAAATTAGGGAATTTAGACTAAATGCTAACATTGGGGATTTTAATATGGGAGATAGTATACTAGACCTCGGATCTGAAGTGAATGTACTACCAATGACCACATGGCAATGCATGGGAGAACCAACATTGGGATACTCAACCATTCAATTAAAACTAGCAAATCAACACAGAGTCCTACCAATAGGTAGACTAAAAGGAGTGACAATAGATCTGTATGGAGTGCACACTAAAGCAGACTTTGAAGTCATAAAAATAGTAGATGGTACAAAACCTTACCCGACACTACTTGGTCTGGATTGGGTGTTTTACAACCAGGCCATAATTAATTTGAAAACTAGGAAAATGACTTTTGAGTCTGGAGACTACAAGGTCATAGCACCACTAGATCCATCAGAAGGGGTGAGGTTCATAGAACCCACTTGCCTGGATTTAGAAGAGATCGACCAGCTATACAGGAAAACTGCACGTGATGAGGATTAGATAAAACCAATTGTAGACGAGGTACTCAGTTGGAGAAGCATTACTTCATGTGCAACAGACTCATACACTAGGTTAGAAAACTAACAATAGAGACTACACAAAGTATCCATGAGAATATGTGCAAGAATAGACCATGCCATAAGGTGGGTAGGCATAGAAATCAGAGAACCACCCAGTTTCCCGACAATGGAACCATTTGTTATTTCTCCCCAGGTCGATATTCTCTACCTGTCTATCTAATTTATTGACCAGGGGTTCATGTCATTCAGGTTTCCAACAAAGCCTCTAAAACTATCGTCCCTCCTGGTAAACCATAAGGCAATACAATACACAAAATGCACTGTGCAGTCTCACCCGAGATAGCTTTAAATGGGTGGTTGTAAGACTCATGTGTTTATAGCCTAGGATTGAGTATGAGATAGGGTTTTATTAACCAAATCCATGTACCATGATCCGTAAGTGCAATATACTTATGTCTCATGGTTTCATATATGTATTTCACAGACTATTTCCCAAACAACATAAACATAGTCTATAACCATGTATTGACTCATTTATTAAGCATAACCATTAACTACTGAAAGAAAGTAAATATATGCATGCACTCATCATATTACACATACATTACCATGGTTCACCCCCTCCTGGGCTACGTCCACAAAGATTTGGCTCTTGGATCTTTTATTATGGTAGTTCTACATTTTCGGCACCACGCGCATACAATTCCCCTCTATGGGTGAGATCTATATGAGGCAAACTAGATCGCACCAGGCTCCATAGCCTACGATCTAATCCTTAGATCTACCTTCTCCCTTTCATGTCCTTTCTCAACAACATACAAAAATGGTACATAACAGTATTGCATAACGCCTCCATTCATGTATTACTCTAATGGAATGTTATAAGAATCTGAACCCATACAAAACAATGAACTTACTGTAAAATCGACAACCGAATATCTAAAAACCCAATTGACCAACCTCCCTTTATATGATACCTGTGTATCTATATTTATACATTTTAGGCTCTTCAGCCTTCCTACCAAAAATTTCCAAAACCCTAACCCTACCGACGTTAGGTCTTCCTCCCATGCGCGTGTTGTTCTTCCTCCAGCTGTCACTTTCCTTGTGCACGCTTTCTTGCATGTGTGCATGTTGTTCTTTCACCAGTTGTTACTTTAGTTTCTACACGCTTTCTTTCCCATGATCGTCTTTCTTTCCACTTCGGCCTGGTGCCAACACACACCAAATGATGAGGTCTAGATTCAACACACTTTTGGAAACCAATAGTAAAATACTATGGCCAATCTTCCCTCTCCACATTGGAAGATATTCCATTTCCAACACTCAACATGCAAGGAAGGAAGTTGAGACCTTACATGAGTTAATAATGTGCTCGGGTGAGCCTAAAATCCACAATTCTCATGAGCTGGATATCAGTCACGTCAGGTCTATCAACCTCACTTATCCAAATATCCATGTTGTTGATTTTGAGGAGGATAAATTTAAAGGAGTACTCTCGTATGATGAAGTCTTTCACCAGTTACCACATGACGATACAAAACAATAACTTGATAGAAAAATAAGAATTAAAGTTGGAAATTTTAGCTCAATTCCATAAGTTTTGTCAACAAGAATAGGATACAAGCAACGCTAAACAACATCAGAAGACCAAAAAGGAAAAACAACTTGAACATAAAAGGCTCCAAGCTGAGTAATATTATCAAAGAAGATAGACTGAGGAGAAGAATAAGATAGAACATGAGTGCATGGAACATCAAGCCACTCTGCAAAAGAATAAATAAGAAGAATCTAAAAATTTGGCAGAGGACAAGGAATCCAAGAGTCTATCTAATGAAGCATAATCCAGGAAACTGGTTGAAGTGGCATAGGTGAAATGATTGGCTGACGAGGCTGAATCAAAGAGGAAAGCTAGTGATATTTTGAAGCAAATAAACCATACCCCACACACTTCGTCGACACCGAACCTAGGCATTGTAAATATACCTCCTCTTGAGTACGCCGCCATAATATCCATACTAGGAGATTCCTCCCTCTCTTCCCAAGCTCTCAATTTTCAAGGATTTGTAGTCACTATTGGAGACTACTACTTCTACAATAGAACTAGAAGCATCGAGAAGAGATCTGAGAAAAGAAATAGAGGAGAAGACACCAAGTCTAATTCATATGCAAGAAGGATATTAGAATGGAAGGTCGGATATGATATAGAAGAAAAAATGGTCCAAGCAGCTTCAATGCTCAATGCCTTTGTAGGATTAAATGCCTCCTCTATCCTGGAGGTAACTAATTCCCTGAACATTGCCAGGAAACCAATAGTAGAGCCAAAAAAAAAGTTGAAAGGCATAAAATACCAATTTTTCATAGATATCTAGGAATTTGTCAAAGCAGTTGAAGGTCTAAACTCAGGTAAGATCGATGGTTCCCTATAGGAACAAAGAGACCACTTGAACAAAGAGTTTGAAAAGAGGATGGAAATCCTATGGGACACCCACGAGAACAAGTTGGAAATGGAAATACATAAAATCAATACCGCTCTAGAAAATACTAGAGCCTCGACATGTACTGTGGAGTCCATCAAATCACAAGCAATGGCTGCCAGCTAAATTTTAGCAAAGGAAAGGAATGAACTCCTTAATATGTTGATTAACATACGGGTGGAGTGTCAAGAAAAACTTAATTTGCAGCACACTTTGATAGAGACTCAAGGAAGGTATCGGGAATCTAGCGAGGCTCTTGAGGAGATGTGATCCATGTGGATATTTGTTAAGCCCTAATATTGGCTCATTACCCCTTAATTGGGGCATATTATATTAGTAATGTTGTTTTATTTATGTTGGCTTTAGGCCATTAGTTGTAATTATACCTCCTAGTCTCCTATATATACCAAGGAGACATTTTCATTTTGAATCATCTTGTACTTGAACATTTAAGTAGGGTAAAAGGAGGTTTCCCCCTTGAAGAGTCTTATTATCTGAAATTATCTCTTTTTCAAGGCATTGAGTACTTTTTCTGAGGTTTTTCTATGCTATATTGATATTTGGTTCTTAACAAATGGTATCAGAGCTCAAGGTCTTGGGGTTTCACTGCTACATCTGAGACACTTTGGAATTTTTGCTATAATTTGTTTTCTACAATGTTTCAAAAGAAACATCTTGGAGTATATTTAGTATATGGATCAAGGTACATTGGGTTCAAATTTCAGCTCCTAAAACCCTATGCTTTCGGAGATACAACCTGTACAAGATAGGGTTATGGAATCATCCTGAACTGAGTCATTGCAAAATTTTCTCTATAAAATATTTTCTGTAATGTTTCAGACCCTGAAATATGAATGATATTCACATAAATTAGTATGGTATCTGTGGTAAAAATTTTATCTTCTGGGTCATCTTAAAGTTTTATATACACCCTCTGTAAGATAGGGTATCTAACTAGTCCTATTGACTAGTCTCAAGAAGGTGTTCCAGGTAAAAAAATCATAACTTCTTCCTAGAGTATCCAAATTGAGTGGGACTGGTTTCATTGGATCGTGGATAGTCTGTAGTATTTTGGGTATGAGTTTCATAATTTTCTATCATTCATTTTGTGCATGGAACGCTATACAAGTGAGATCTCTTGGAAAGGCCATAAATTGGCAAGTTGTGGGGAAGTTATCATACATTCCACTTGGCACAGCCAATTTTGATCAGACCTATGTAATTTCAGAGAAGAAATATTGAAGAACTACATAAAAGAAATTTTCATACCCAGAAGGGCCAAAAATTTGGAGATTCAACAAAAGAAAGATTGTCTAACAGAACCACCTCAAAATCAAGGTTCAAAAGTGATACTTGGCCAACATGCTTCCACACCAAATAAGCCTCCAAACAATCCCAGTTGGACTCTTGATGAAGGTGAAGAAATGCGTAGGGACATAAATGATTTACAAAAGAATATAGTAACAAAAGATGAACTACAAGAGATGGAAGCTAAGTTGGAGGCAAAGATGGATGGTTTAAAAGAGGAGATCATGGAAGTATTGAAAAATTTTGTAACATAGAAGACACCTGAAATTGAAAATGCATCCCATGAAATTCATGATGAGGACACAAGGAAGGTGAATCAAGAATGGAGAAACTCCAACTTTAGGTTGAAGACCAACCACGTTCCTAAGATCAATATGAGGAAGTTTGATGGCAAGGACCCAATCACATGGATACTTCAGATTGAGCAATTCTTTGATGTACATAATGTGCCACATACACAGAAGGTACAAATTTCTTCTTTATATTTAGAACCTAATCAATTTTTATGGTATCGATGGCTTTGTTCTTGAAAATCACTCGTCACTTGGACAATTTTCATGGAAGAACTGATAGCACACTATGAGGATACAAGGAGCAATACCTCCTTTAGCCAATTGATAAATCTCAAGCAAAAGGGTTCAGTTACTGAGCACATTGAGAACTTCCAAAGATTGAATATAAAGGTAACCAATATTCCAGATGAGCACTTGATTGATGTATTCATAGAAACTTTAAAGGATAACATTCAACATGAGGTTCGCCTTTGGGAACCCAAATCATTGGAGAATTTATTTAGGGTGGCAAGAAATTTTGAAAGTAAAAATATGGCTATGGATACTAGAAGGACCAATCCTAACATCTATAGAGAGAATAATGTTTCTTCTTCTAAAACACCTCAACCTACAAGGTTGACACCTCAACATTTGGAGGAAATAAAAGAAAAAGGTTTATGCTTTAATTGTGATAGCAGGTACAATAAGGGACATAAGTGTGGTGAGAAGAGATTATTCTACATAGATTGTGAAGAGGAAGAAGAACACGAACAAGAACAAGAACAAGAACCATATCAAGATGAAAACGTAGAAGCAATTTCATCTGAAGAGTTGACTACCACGATATCGTGTAATGCATTGGCTAGAATTAGCACTCCTCAAACCCTCAAGATCGAAGGATACATCAAAAATAAAAAGGTAATAGTCCTAATTGATTATGGCAGTACTCATAATTTCATTCACTATAA
>ML784163.1:279571-299748 GCA_009831015.1 Picea engelmannii | reverse complement strand
GCAACAAAAATGACACCATTTATGGAACTTTATGGATACCACCCTCCTTCCATCACTTCTTCTCTAAAAGAAAAATCTAAGGTTCAAGCAGTGGAAGATCACATCGAGAATCAACAACAAGTTCTCCAAATCTTAAAGGACAAGCTGACCATGGCATAGAATCACATGAAACAATAAGTAGATCAACATCATAGTGAAAGAAGTTTTGAAGTAGGGGATTGGGTGTTTTTAAGACTACAACTATACAAACATATGTCCCTCAAGCAGGCCAAGAAGAATAATAAATTATCACCAAAGTACTATGGCCCTTATAAGGTGTTGCAAAAGATTGGTACTATGGCATACAAATTTTAGTTGCATGCATCTTCATGAGTACACCCAGTTTTCCATGTTTCATGCTTAAAGAAGGTTATAGGCGACAAGATCCCAGTTCAAACTATATTGCTAGAACTTGAAAAGGAAGGAAAAATCATATTGGAGCCTAAAGCCATCACTGACACAAGAATTCGACAGCTGAGGAATAGATCCATTTCAGAGTATCTCATTAAATGGAGGAAACTACCGGCTGAGGATTCCACTTGGGAAGATGAGTCTTTTATACATAAGCATACAGAGTTAATCAAGCATTGTAGACAACACTTGTCTCAAGGGAAGGGGCATTTTAAGCCCTAATATTGGCTCATTACCCCTTAATTGGGGCATATTATATTAGTGATGTTATTTTATTTATGTCGGCTTTAGGCCATTAGTTGTAATTATACCTCCTAGTCTCCTATATATACCAAGGAGACATTTTCATTTTGAATCATCTTGTACTTGAACATTTAAGTGGGGTAAGAGGAGGTTGCCCCCTCGAAGAGGCTTATTATCTGAAATTATCTCTTTTTCAAACCGTTCAGTACTTTTCTGAGGTTTTTCTATGCTATATTGATATTTGGTTCTTAACAATATTGGTGGCCACCCACCTATTTCAACTGGCTCCTCTTATCCTTCTTAGTACAACACATTTTTATGTACTTTGGTGCATACCCCACCCCCTTCTCTCCGAGGCTGCGGTGAACTCCCATTCTAGGATTGTTCTCAACACCTGAGTCAGATTGACTCTTTGGCTCCCTGCTGGAACCTGACGAACTTTATCACAGGTCATTATTTCTCTAAATTGCAGGTCCTTTTAACCCCACGACTCTCTTCTTGTCCCTTTGAAGAAAGTTGGTGGTGACACTCGCTCTCCGTGCTAGGCCCTTTCTATCACATGACCTCGGGCTATGTCCCGGGGCTCAACCACACAAGTCCCTTCGAGTTTTGGGCTTTGACTCTTTCCACAGTAGCCAAATCTTATGTCCTCGAACTCCAGATCATGAATTTTGACAGCGCGAGGAACTACGGTCCTCGTCCTTCCTTCCAATCGACGGCTACGATTGCTTCAAACTCCAGCCTTCGAGAGTTTTCACCTCTCCTATATTGATCTCTCTCAATCAATGAATTAGCAAAGTGTTTATCCCACTCCACGTGTCCCTTCTAGATCCAATGGTCTATATTCAAACCGCTCTTGCCGATTTCGTGAAGGTCTTCGTTTCCTCTTGGAAAAAATCCCAGAGCTCCAACTCTCAGATTTCCTAATCTTCTGCCACCTGTCTCTTCTCGAAGATGGATGAATTCATGGCCTTCGAGATTTTGGCAAGTCCTTGACCCCTTTTGCACACTTAGCGCAATTTCCTTCTCGAGACATAGGATGTTCTTGAACTTCTTTTGCACTCCTTGCAGAGTTCTTTGCAAACTCATCTGTGACTTTTCTCAGCTTGAAAACCTTCAAGGTTCTCATTTCCTCTACATCCTTCATTGGAATTTCTCTTGTCCTCCTGGAGCTTCACAATCTTCCTCCTCAGCTTGTAAGATGAACTTACAGTGTCCCTGGTGCACTCCTTGCGCTCGGCTAAGATTTTCAACATCTTCTCCCTTAGCCTTCTTGGAAGTCTTAAGGCATATCCTTTCCTTTGTTCATGCACTCTTACAAAGCATTACCTCCTCAGAGTATTCATCAACCCTGGGGTTCTCTTAAGGAATCAAACACTTTAGAATGTGTTGCTCTCGTATGCTCTCGTACTTTCTCTATGGCCTCCAGTCAAAGTGTTACAGAGTGTTCAGTAAATATGTGTTGTGTTTCCTCCTACACAATATTTCTTTCCAAGGTACTTAACCACCTTGAAGTTTACTCTCAAGTCTATGAATTATCCCAATATGCCCTCCTGGAAACTTCTCTTCTGACTCCATCGAGTTCAGACACACATTCCTTGCGTCGACTCACAATGTTTCCACCCTCTGTCTTGCACTCCTTGCACTTAGCCTAGAGAACCAGACTTAATCCAACACACTCACAGATAGAAAATTGTATCTCTATCCCTACAGATGAGTTATAACATACATCTATAACTCAAATGCATACAAATTAAATTCATAACAAAATATGCATTACACATAAATTGATAAACAAGAAAAACTATTCCTTTTCTATTAATGGTATAATTTCAATTTACAATGGTTTTGAGTCCATATTGCAACTGTGTCTCAGCCCTCATCAACCTCCTCAACTTGGATTACAATGATTTTTCATCAAACTTCAATAGCCTCTACTGGGTATACAATACAATATTTATACAAGAGGGGCTCGACAAGCTTCCCTCCAAGCTAAACTAGTGGTGTCTAATCACCATTCAAAACGCTTGACTACTGAGGTAGATTACAATGATGGAAATATGATTTGAATTGGATGCAGATCCCTCCTATCGTCAACCACTTAATGGAAACCTTATCTCTAGCTTATGCGAAGGCACAACTTGGCTCCTCCGACTTGTTAGTATTTATTGCCTTGATCACGCTTTATATTCTCGAAGGAAAAATGAGAGGGTGAGGCCTCTCCCTTCCTTGAATGCATGCCACTCGTGCTAATCAGCTGGCGCATGCTAAGGTGGAGCGATGTTCCTGCATCATACTCCACGGCTATGGAAATTATTGAGCTCCTTCTCATGAGATTCCCAGCTCTGTTGAAATCCTTTTAGATCCCAAACTTTCTCTTGGAGCTGTCTGTCTGCTCCTCTACTCATTCAGGTTCCTTTTTGTCCATCTTCTCCTTGTTGACTGCTTCTTCTGCTAACCTCAACATCAACACCCTTATCTCATGTATCACCTCTTCCAGCTGCTTCATCGTCTGGTCTTCTTTGTGTAGTCTACTCATATGCAACTCTTCATGTCACTTCATGGGTGAATCATCCTAACCTCCCATGCTACTTTCATCTTATGTGACACTAACTAGCCATTCTGCTACAAATTCCAATTCCATAGTCTCACAACTGAACTGTTGTTCAGCTACCTCGTCTGACAGATTGACCCCTGTCATTTCTTCGGATGGTTCTATTCCAGCTTCCTCCAGCTACAACTCATGCTGGTGTGTCTCCTTTGGCATGGATAATTCATGGAAACCATATTCTAGTTCCGGACTATCCAAACAATCCTGCAGTGCTTTTAACTCCTTCTCCCACTGAGTGAGTAACCGAACTGGGTGCTCCTCTCTTGTTGGGATAGACTTCAATATCTATTCCTCTTCCCCCATTACCGTATCATCTTGTTGTCCTTCTGTTACATCTACAAAATCTGTGCTAGCCTCTCCTTGACTTCTTGGCAATAATATCACGACCCCTCCAATGACCAGAATGCTCCTCTGATCCTTTGCCTCGGTGGTGGAAGTATTTAACTTCTCATTGTCTTCATTCACATGGTTTGTAGTTCCACATGTATCTTCATATGGATGTGACCTTTCTTATGTCTCCTCTCCATCTATCAACACCCCTTGCTAACATGAACTCTTATTTGAGCTCATCTCTTCTCCCTGGCCCACTTGGAAATTTGGGATGTCTCCTCTGCCCTGCTGACAATTTACAAGATCAACTGACCCCTTCACATTTCCCACCTGTGAACCTATGAGATTCCTCCTATATCTCTTTCCCTCTCCACTGATGTTTTCGACATCTCTCAACCACCTCCTCAACACCTCTTTTTTCTTTCGGGCCAACAAATTTCGAACACACCACTTAGTTGTCCTCTTCAAAGGACACTCGTATCTCCAACACACCTTTTCTTCCTGGTGCATCTGAAATGCTAGTGTCTCCATCCTTTCTTGGATTTCACTGAGCTTCTTGTCCATCTCCTCTTTTCTTTTTTGTGGGAAGACTTCTCCTCGACTATGCTCATAACCTCCAATGACCATCTTGCTTCACCTGCATCCCACCTGGCCATTTACCATATGATTCACACCTTGCAATTGTCTCAACATAGTATCTCAGTCTGTCTCCCTTACCTACAAAAATCAATTTTATATTAGCTATGATACCACTCCTAGCGCAGACCCCACCCCCCTCTCTTCGGGGTTGCAATGACCTCCCGATCTAGGATCGTTCTCAACACCTGAGTCAGATTGACTCTTCGGCTCCCTGCTGGAACCCGATGAAATCTATCACATGTCCTTCTTTCTCCAAAGTGCAGGTCCTTTTAACCCCATGACTCTCTTCTTGGCCCTTTGAAGAAAGTTGACAGCAACACTTACTCTCCGTGCCAGGCCCTTTCTATCATGTGACCTCGGGCTGTGTCCCAGGGCTCAACCACACAAGTTTCTTTGGGTTTCGAGCTTCAGCTCTTTCTACAAAAACCAAATCTTATATCCCCGAACTCCGAATCGCGAATTCCGATTGCACAGGATCTATGGTCCTCGTCCTTCCTTCTGATTGATGGCTATGATCGCTTAATAATCTGGCCTTCGGGATTTTTCACCTCTCCTATCTCTGTCTCTCCCAATTTGTGAATCAATGAAGTGTTGATCCCACTCCACGTGTCCCTTCTAGATCCAACGGTCTGGATTCAAGCCGCTCTTCATGACTTCATGAAGATCTTCGTTTGCTCTTGGAAAAACTCCCCGTGCTCCAACTCCCATATTTAATGATCTTCTACCACCTGTCTCTTCTCAATGATGGATGACTTCACAGTCTTCATGACTTTGGCAAGTCCTCGACCCCTTTTGCACACTTAGCGCAATTTCCTTCTCGAGACTTAGGTTGTTCTCAAACTTCTTTTGCACTCCTTGCAGAGTTCTGTGCAAACTCTTCTATGACTTTGCTCAGCTTGAAAACATTCAAGATTGTCAGTTCCTCTATGTCCTTCAGTGGAATTTCTCTTTCCCTCCTGGCAGCATTATGCCCTTCCTCACGAGCTTCTAATATGAACTTATAGCGTCCGTGGTGCACTCCTTGCACTCGGATAAGGTTTTCGACGGCTTCTCCCTTAGCCTTCCTGGAAGTATTAAGGAATCTCCTTTCCTTTGTTGATGCACTCTTGCAAATCCTTCCTTCATCAGAGTATTCAACAAGCTTATGGTTCTCTTAAGGAATCCAATACTTCATAATGTGCTTCTCTCATACACTCTCGTACTTTCTCTATTCCCTCCTGGCAGAGTGTTACAGAGTGTTTTGTAACTCTGCGTTGTGTTTCCTCCTACATAGTCTTTCTTTCCAAGGTACTTAAGCACCTTGATATTTCCTCTTGATTCTGTCAATTATCCTGGTATGCCCTCCTGGAAAATTCTCTTCTGACTCCACTGAGTTGAGACACACACTCCTTGCATCGGCTCACAGAGTTTCCACCCTTTGTCGCACACTCCTTGCACTTAGCCTAGAGAACCAGACTTAATCCAACACACTCACAGATATAAAATTGTATCTCTATCCCTCCAGACGATTTCTAACATACATCTACAGTTCAAATGCATACGAATGACATTCATAACAAAATATCCATTACACCGAAATTGATAGACAGGAAAAACTGTTCCTCTTATATTAATGATACAATATCAATTTATAATGGTTCTGAGTCTGGACTGCAACTGTATCTCGACCCTCATCAACCTCATCAACTTGGCTTACAATTATTTTTCATCAAACTTCAATAGCCTCTACCGGGAATACAATACAATATTTATACAACAAGGGCTCGATGAGCTTCCCTCCAAGCTAAACTAGTGGTGTCTAATCACCATTCAAAGTGCCTGATTATCGAGGCAGATTACAATGATGGAAATCTGATATGAATCAGATGCAGATCCCTACTACCATCAACCACTTAATGGTGACCTTATCTCCATCTTGTGTGAAGGCACAACTTGGCTCCTCCAACCTGTCAACATTTATTTCCTTGATCACGCTTTAGATTCTCGAAGGAAAAATGAGAGGGTGATGCCTCTCCCTTCCTTGAATGTGCACCACTCGTGTTAATTAGCTGGCGCGTGCTGAGCTGGAGCGATGCTCCTTCATCATACTTCTTTGTAATTGTGGGTTATACACTTTTGGGAATGTCTGAATCCCTACACATCTTCTAGGTGGATATTGGTGGCCTTTTTCATGTCAGCACATCTTGTTGTACTTCCAGGTCTGTTTTGGAGTGCTAAACAATGTTTTTAGTCTCGCCATAGTCAAACTGTAGACGAAGTTAGATTTTTGTGGAATAGTGTGTATTTATCTGAAAGAAATTTCCAATGGGCTATCACGTGCCTAAAACAGATGTCGTATGCAAAATTTATGACCCTGGGAAGTTGAGGTACTAACTTACCCATAAGGGCCTACATGACTTTTGGTGTTTCACCTCCTAGGGTTAAGTTTTTGGATGTCTAGGGTTTTGGCATTCATGAGTAATATCAGAAAGGCATCTAGAGACTCATTGTAATCATTCTTCTCAGACATATGTGCAACAACCACATCTCTTCTTAGAGATAGCTACCACTATTCGAGCAAGTGTTTAAGTTCTGTAGTTTCACAGTTTCGGCCTATTTCATTTATTCAATAGAAGATATTGTCCTATAGATATATTTGTTGTTCTTCATATCTCTGTGTTTATTGTATTCAGTCTTTTAATCAGTTTGTTCTACTCCTAAATCCGGATTAGTGGTATTAGAGTGGTCTTCTCTTCATTTATTTTTCTTCGTGCATGTCCCCGACAATATGTGGGTACAACAAGTTGGGACTCGAACTAATCGAAACATTGCAAGATCATCTGCACTGATCCCAACAACAACCCATGGGGGACAAAAAATAAAGATGATGGAGTAGGAGATCCTATTAAAATTTTCCTCGAGGAAGCCCTCGCACAACAAAGGAACAAAATGATGGAAAACTATGTGCATATCCTTCGACGACTGCCCACAGGAGAAGCATATTCATCAAGCGGCCATGAAACCCCCTTCAAGGTACAAATTAATTTTGATATTCCATTATTTGAAGGACTAAAAGATGTGGATGTTGTAGATAAATGGTTGAATCTGCTCAAAGGGTACTTTTCGGTCCATAATTTTTTTGATAGAGAAAATATTACTTTTGCACTCCTCAAGGTCATCCCCCATGTTAAGGACTAGTGGGATACTTACTCTGAGAAAAGGGCCATAGAGGAATCTACAATATTTGTGGTTTCCCCTACATGGAATTCCTTTCGGGATGCCATTAAAGAACAATACTACCCTATTGGAAGCTACAAGGACCAGTACACCAAATGGGCCACCCTGCATCAAGAAAGGGACTAGACAATACCAGATTTCACCAATATTTTCCATACCCTGCGCACCAAATTGGGTATCAAAGACTCTGAGAGACATATGGTGCTCAAATGCAGTGGTTGTTTTCATAGATAATTTAAAAAAAATGGAGTTTCTAGACATTACCTCATTGGGCACGGCCTATAGATACATTGTCAATATCGAGCAGAAATTTAAGCAAAAGAGGCAAGAGTTTGGATCTGCAAACTCCTCACAACCAAAGCAAGGAAAAGGTGGCCCCAACCCACACAACAAGGGACCGTAATGAGATGGCCACTCTTAGGACAACTAGTCCATGCCACAACATAAGAAGGGAAACAATAAGATGAAGAAGGACATGGGGAAATGGTGTGAGTACCATAAAATACCTTGGCACAGCACTGAAGAATGTCGCTCCAAGTAGTTAATTGTGGCTGAGTTGAAGGATTCCAAATCAGAAGATGATTATGATTCTAAATCAAATCTATAAGGAGGGAAGTGGATTATCAATGATGAACACAATGGCACTATTGCTACCACCAAAGTCCATTCAAGCGAACCAGAAGAACCATAGGAAGGGGAATTCCTCTTTCACTCACAGATGTGGGTAAAGGGGGATCTGCTTCATTTTATTGTCAATAGCAGCAGTTAGAAGAACTTGATCTCAGTAGAGGTCGTCAGGTGGTTGGACTTGCTGATGACACTACACCCACAACCCTACACCATTGGCTGGCTTCTTCAAGGGAGAGATCTTTGTTTCATCCAACAATGTCGTCTGCCCTATGACATCAAGGCTTTCAAAGATGAGGTATTGTGTGATATTTCTCCCCTTGAAGTTTGTGATGTTATTTTAGGACAACCATATTTGTAGAAGTGTCATGATGTGTACAAGTCTAGACCCAGTAGTGTTATTATTACTTTGTATAGACAATTGTACAGGATACCAGAGGTAGCGTCACCTACCATTATTTCTTTAATCTCTACTAAGCAATGTAGTAAAGTCATTTCACAGACCAGGAAATTCGTCTTCTTTGTGATCCTTGCTCACAGTAAGAAAAAGGTTGTCACCACATCCATGGCCTCTACACAGAGCCTCTCTTTGCAGCAGAAGCAATTGGACAAGATCATGGAAGAATACAAAGACATATTCTCCACACCCACTGGAGTACCTACGCATTGCCAATTCAAGCATCCAATTGATATGACCCCCAATGCACCTCTACCTAATGGACCAGTATATCATCGCTCACTGATCGAAAATGATGAAATCATGCGTTAGATCCAAAAGATTCTTCAAAAGGTGCACATCAGACCCAACTCCTCCCCTTGTAGAAGCTTGATTGTGATGGTACAAAAGAAGTTTAGGACATTGTGAATCTGCATTGATTACAGATCCTTAAACAAAATCACAATCAGGAATCGATACACAATTCCTAGGATTGATGACCTTCTTGACCGAATCAATGGGGAAAATTTCTTCAACAAGATTTACCTAAAGTCTATCTACCACCAGGTTTCGATCGAACCAACTGATGTATGGAAGACAACATTCAAATATAAATAAGGTCTCTTTGAATGGTTGGGCATGCCCTTTGTCTTAAAAAATTCACTAACCACTTTCATGAGGTTGATGGATGATGTATTGAAACCCTTCACCAACTCTTTTGTGGTCGTTTATTGGTTTTCGAAAATGGACATCCTCACAACCTACAAGAAGAATATCACAATGACAGATATTGTCAATATCTTATTCAAACAAGTGTGGGTCCATTTTGGGATACCACATACCATCAACTCCAATTGGGACAACAAATTCCTCAAGGAATTTTGGTCGAGTCTCTGGTCACTGTTGGACACCAAGTTCACTAAATCCACTACTTTCCACCCCCAAAAAGATAAACAAATAAAGGTCGTCAATCAAAATATCGTGCACATCTTGCACATGTACAACTCTAAGCATCCACGTACATGGGATGAGAGTATCCCATATGTTAAACACAATTACAACAGGGCTCTCCATAGCTCCACCGACCATATCCCATTTCAGGTGGGGATGGTATTCCAACCCTTGGATCCCATTGATGTTGCACTACCTCTTCCCACCACACATACCGACTCTTCCCATGTTTAGTCTTAGAGCAAAAAAGGAATCAAATTAATTGAGCATATTCAACACATTTGCCAACAGGTCCAGAATATTTTGTATAAATTCAATGCTAAGTACAAGCAACGCCATGATCAACACATGGTAATGCACTAGTTTTAGGTTGGAGACAAATTTTGGTTACATTTTCAAAAGGAGTGTCTCATAGGGGCACATCGTAAGTTGCACCCACTTCGTTATGGGCCTTACACTATCACCAAGGATTTGGGTAGAAATTCTTTTGAGCTCAACCCTCCACCCTTCCTTGGCCTGCACCCAGTGTTCAATGTGGACCTCCTTCGACAATATCTTCCACCATTATTGGACACTTTAGAGATCAAAAAACAATTGACACCAACATATATCAACCTTGAATGCATGGAAAGAATCCATTGATCATATAGTGGACACACAGGTCAAGGGCACTCGCCAGCAATGTATCCACCTTTATCGGGTTGTCAAGGTAGGGAAGCTACTACACCAAGGAAAGTGGCTCACCCGGGGCCAAATCTAACAGAAGTTTCCTCACCCGATGGGGGAACTCAATGCAATGGGGACCATTGCTTCCAAAGGGGGTAGGATTGATCCAGGTGGATATTGGTGGCTACCCACTTATTCCAACTGTCTTCTCTTATTCATTTTTAGTTCAACACGTTCTTCTGTACTTCTTTGTAATTGTGGGTTCTACACTTCTGGGTTCTTTGAATCCCTACGCATCTTTCAGGTGGATATTGGTGGCCTCTCACCTAATCCAACTGGCTTATTTTGTATGTTTTCATGTCAGCACATCTTTTTGTACTTCGAGGGCCATTTTGGAGCCTTAAACAATGTTTTTTTGGCTCGCCACAATGAAATTGCAGACATAGTTAGATTTTGATGGTGGAATGTGTAGTTCTATGAAATACCTTTCCATCGAAATATCACATGCCTAAAATAGAGGTTGTATGCAAAATTTACGAACTTAGGAAGTTGAGGTACCAACTTACCCATAGGGCCCCACGTGACTTTGGCGTTTCACCTCCTAGGGTTAGGTTTTTGGATGTATAGGGTTTTGGCATTCATGAGTAATATCAAAAAGGCTTCTGTAGCCTCATTATAATAATTTTTCTCAGACATATGCACGTAGCAACCACATCTCTTCTCCGAGATAGCTACCACCATTCAAGCAATCATTTCAGTTCTGCAATTTTATAGTTTCATCCTATTTTATTTATTCAATAGAAGATATTGTTCATTGGATATCTGTGTTTTTCTTCATATATCTGTGTTTATTGTATTCAACATGTTAATCAGTTTGTTTCGCTACTAAATTTGGATCAGTGGTATCAGAGCGGTATGCTCTTCATTTGTTTTTATTCATGTATGTCCCCAACAAGATTTGGGTACAAAAGGTTGGGACTTGAACCAATCATGTTGTTGCAATATCGGTCGCCTCGAGCCTGACAACAACCCATGGGGGACGAAAAAAAAGATGATGGAACAAGAGATCCTATTAAAATGTTTCTCGAGGAAGCCCTCGCATGACAAATGAAGGAAATGATGGAAAAAATTGCTCAGATCCATTGACAATTTCCCAGAGGAGAAGCATCTTCATAAAGTGGCCATGCAACCCCCTTCAAGGTATAAGTAAATTTTTATATTCCATTATTTGAAGGTCTGATAGATGAAGATGCTATAGATAAATGGTTGAATCTTCTCAAAGGGTATTTTTCGGTCCACAATTTTTTCGATAGGGAAAAGATTACTTTTTCACTCCTTAAGGTCATCCCCCATGTTAAGGATTGGTGGGATACTTACTCTAAGAAAAGGGTCATATAGGAATCTGCAATATTTGTGTTTTCTCCTACATCGGATTCCTACCAAGACGCCATTAAAGAACAATACTACCATGTTGGAAGCTACGAGGACCAGTACACTAGATGGACCACCCTACGTGAAGAAAGGGACTAGATAGTACCATATTTCACTAATATTTTCCATACCCTGCGCAAAAAATTGGGTATCAAAGGCTTTGAGAGACATCTAGTGCTAAAATACCATGGATATTTGCATAGATACATTCAAAGATAAATGGATTTTTTGGACATCGCCTCATTGGGAATGACTTTGTTAGCGTCAGAAGTCACTCCTGGATTGCTTGCAGGAGTTGAGCCTGACAACCATCATTTTAGTGTCACGATTGTTTATAAGAAGATGATCAAATGGAAGAAAACTCAGAATGATATCATCTCAACTCTGAAACTAGACCAGGCATGCATGGGTAAATGGGGTCTTAGATAAACTTCAAACAGTGAATTGTAATAAAGGGTGCAGTGGGAAGACTTGTATGAGAAGAGTGCGAAGGTCTGTCGAAAACATCAGGTTTCTAATAGACTGGAGAAGAATGCACCCGAACACAAGATCCTCTTACATTCAAACACAGAAGACCAGAGAATACAGTAATGTAACAACAAATCCTTTATCATAACAAAACTGCAACAATTCAAATGAATCATTCGATCATGAACTCCCTGGTATGAGATGAAAACATAGACGGAGTAAGAAAACCGCTTGTCATAAAACAAGAAATCCCAGATACAGATGCATAACCAGGAAACTAGAGTCAAGTTAAAGCTTTACAGTCGGGAGCTGTGCTCTACCATCGATAGATACAAAAACGGTGAAAAATCCTACATATACTCAAAACAACAACATCAACAAAACTGAGACATCACATTAAACACATTGCGTCTGCATGGCTTCTGACAATCTACGCCTGCAATCTTTGAATAATCGTGCACCAACGACAGACGCAATCGGACCTTTGACAACTCCGTAGGCAAATCGACGTGCCTTCAATTTGTCGTCGGACTTTCCCATTATGGCAGAGACGATGTCTAACCACCACCAACTGCTTCAATAACTACTTCATTGGGATTGAGGATGGCCCGACCAACTCGGCATTTCTATGACATGGCGGTTGCTTAATGATGCCATTTGGATTAGCTTGAACGACCTTTTCTTTGGGTGCTGCTTTGTTGGACTGCTGTGAAGGACCCCCTTATGATGGATGAGGACGAGGGCATGGCGAGAATGATGGCGGGAGTCGTGCCAGTGGGTGAGGAATGCCACGGGGGATGGACGGGACACAGGTGGAAACAACAGGGAGTGCATGAGTCAAAGCGCATGGTGGAAGGCGTTGAGGCAGAGGAGACACATGGCAGGGGACAAGGAGACTCAGAAAATGAGTGGATGACAAGATGGGGGAAAGGGACCACCTGGGAGGAACAAGGAGAGGCTTAAAGGGAAAGGACCCTACCACATGGCTAGGTGGGGAATAGGTGGCAAGGAGTGAAGTGGCGCAAAAGGAGACACGACGTGGATGGGGCCCGTAGGGTTAAACGAAGAAAGGTGGCGGGAGTCTGGATCGCCTATGAGTCGTTGATCCAGGCTCACCAATCACAGCCGTCGAAAAGATGCACCCCAGATTCTGGACCCCCCCCCCTCCGCTTAAAGGTAGAAAGGCGGGGGGGGGCCCGGAATCGCCTCATGCACCGTTGATCCGGTCGCTTTGATATTGACCGTTGAAGAGGTACGTTCTGGATTCTGGACCCCCCCTCCACTTAAAGGTAGGAAGGCGGGGGGGCTCCGGAATCTGATGCGCGCCGCTGATCCGGGCACACGAATTCCTGCTGTCCAGATTTGCTTGTCATTTACCATAAGCACATTTGCATTCAGAACTTAGGACAAGTGGGTTTTTACCCATTTCTTAGCATTTTACCCCCATGACCAGAAATATCTCTAACATTTGGCTCCATGGGGGATAGAGTTGTCCCTGCGATGCTCTAAGAACACTTTTGCAGAGTCAGTGCCTTGCTGTTGGGATATGGAGTCAAGCTCGAAACAGCCTGCTGAAAGTACATGCCGATAAGTAAAAATGAACAAAACAAACATACACGCTCAAAGGAGCTTATTTATGTACAACCTAATACTAATATACTTTGTACATGAGGCTAGGTGAAAGAAAATTTCCACCATAGCCAATCAAGTAACTTCCTGAATGGAAGCTCCTTCCTTCTGTCGATGATTACAAGCAGGGGGTGTAACCATGATAGCAGAATGGCTACGCTCTCCAACTTCTCCTTACAGGCTGAAGCTGAGATGAAATAGGGCGGCTCCAATTTATGAAGGAAATGCAACTCCATGTATTCCCTCACAGGCTCATAAGACCGGTGGAAAACTCCAGAAAATTGGCGACAGACAGCCTCCTCTGCTACACAGTTGTGGATGTGTGGTTGAATATCTATGATAAGTACAGGTGGGTAAACAGCTGACGTAGGCTGATTGATCTCAGGCAGTGGCTGCTCGCTGACCAGCTCTGCACAGTCTATAAACTGCATCTTCAACTGCTCCGCTAGTTCTTCTGGTTCCTCTTCTTGGCTCTCCCACGGGTCAGAGTCATAATCATCATAGATAGGACCTGTGGGAAAGCTCTGCTTGCTGACTGGCTCTGGACAGGAAATATTATGCTCCTCTGGTTCGATCTCCCCTAGGTCTGATTCGTACTCATCATAAATAGGGGCCATGGGGTGGTTTTGTTCTTCCTCGTACTGCTCAACATCTCCTGAAAGACTGAGGTAGTTGATTTCCTCGTGACAATTTTCTTTAGCGAGTAGAGGATAAGGCTCTGCGACCTGCTCTTGGGAATCCAGCATATCGAGTTCAGACTCTGATCCGTCACTGACATAAATGGTTTGGCTGTTTTGACAAGCAAAAGGTGATGTCAGACTCTGCTATTCCTCTTCCAGATAATCATCGAATTCAGGGGGGAAAAAAGCTTCTCCAACTTTCCGGAATGGGACTATCCCCCGCTTCTCCGTTTCGACCCCGAATGTAAACACATCATGGGAAATCTCATGAAGGAAAAGAGAGAAATCCTCTTCCACAACTACCTTTTCATTGCTTTGATCTGAGACAACAATCTTATCGGGGGTAGATGCCAACTCACCTAATAAATCTTCAACAATCTCTTCAAAAGAGTTGCTCAGAGCGTCTTCCTCAAGGACTGGAAAATCCTCTGCACAGTCTTCATATTTCAACCCTTCTAATTGGGCAGAGAGATATTTCACCTGCTCCATTAGCTTACTCAAGGCGCCATCCTCCTTTCTGGGAAATTCATGACTTCCATAACCTACCTCGAATGCAGATGAATGGGGAGGAGAAAGGATTGAGGTCTGCTCCAGGTCATTAGGATCCTCCCTATAGTTTAAGTCCGAAACAACTTTCTCTTGTATAGAGTTGTGGTATCCCTCACAATAATTATGACTAATTAACTCAGGGGGATACAACCTCTGACAATAGGTGTTGAAAGTTGCATGGAAACCATTGAGTGAAGAAATGCTAGCAGGGGGTAAAGAATGGTACCATTTACGTGCATCCCCTGCTAACGAGAACATGAACATCTTCAGTAATACATCCTCATGATATATCTCCCATTGATGCATGAGTTCATGAAACTCACTGAGGTGATGAGCATGGTTTTCCTCTTCACATTTTCCAAATATGGGAAAATAATCGCCCCATTCATCCAGAGAAGGGACAACATTAGGAAAACCAGGAATAGCAGAAAAATTAAAAGGAGCAAACCTGCGAGCAAGGATTTTCTCCATATCGAACCAGTGGAGTCGCCAATCGATCCTCAAATCATGGAGTTGCCAGGTGAAAAATGTGCAACTTAGAATGTGTCTAGTCCTTGTTCACCATAAGAGGCCAGATCTTAACATTATCGTTACCCCAAGAAACTTCTCAGGCTGAGAAAGCAACCGCTAAAACCTTCTCGAGAAAGCTCCTCTGGGTCAGCTTTCAGGTGTGCCAATAGTGGCCACAACTGAAACAGTGATGTGGAAACAATGGAGTCACCACAGTGGAGTCGCCAAGTGCATAGTATCAATCTTGAAGGGCTCTGATGTCTGATGCACCTTCAGAATCAGAGGCTCAATGTCGTTCTGCCCAGAGAAATTTTTCAACTTCGTCCCTGGAAACGACGCTAGAAATGTTAGCGTCAAAAGTCACTCTTGGATTACTTGCAGGAGCTGAGCCTGACACCCATCAGTTTAGTGTCATGATTGTTTATAAGGGGATGATCAAATGGAAGAAAACTCAGAACAATATCGTCTCAACTCTGAAACTAGACCAGGCATGCATGAGTAAATGGGGTCTTAGATAAACTTCAAACAGTGAGTTGTAATAAAGGGTGAGCAGTGGGAAGACTTGTATGAGAAGAGTGCGAAGGTCTATCGAAAACATCAGGTTTCTAACAGACTGGAGAAGAAGGCACCCAAACGCAAGATCCTCTTACATTCAAACACAGAAGATCAGAGAATACAATAATGTAACAACAAATCCTTTATCATAACAAAACTACAACAATTCAAACGAATCATTCGATCATGAACTCCCTGGTATGAGATGAAAACATAGACGGAGTAAGAAAACTACTTGTCATAAAACAAGAAATCCCAAATACAGATGCATAACTAAGAAACTAGAGTCAAGTTAAAGCTTTACAGTCGGGAGCTGTGCTCTACCATTGATAGATACAAAAATGGCGAAAACGCCTACATATACTAAAAACAACAAAAAAAACAAAACCGATACGTCACATTAAACACATTGCGTCTGCATGGCTTCTGACAATCTGCGCCTGCAATCTTTGAATAATCATGCACCAACGACGGACACAATCGGACCTCTGACAGCTCTGTAGGCGAATCGACGTGCCTTTAATTTGTCGCCAGACTTTCCCATTATGGAGGAGACGATGTCTAACCACCACCAACTGCTTCAATAACTACTTCATTGGGATTGAGGATGGCCCGACCAAATGTGGCGGTTGCTTAATGGTTCCATTTGGATTAGCTTGAACGTCCTTTTCTTTGGGTGTTTCTTTGCTGGACTGCTGCGAAGGACCCCCTTATGATGGATGAGGATGAGGGCATGGCGAGAATGATGGCGGGAGTCATGCCAGCGGGTGAGGAATGCCACGGGGGATGGACGGGACACAGGTGGAAACAACAGGGAGTGCATGAGTCAAAGCGCATGGTGGAATGCGTTGAGGCAGAGGAGACACATGGCAGGGGACAAGGAGACTCGAAAAATGAGTGGATGACAAGATGGGGGAAAGGGACCACCTGGGAGGAACGAGGAGAGGCTTAAAGGGAAAATACCCTGCCACATGGCCAGGTGGGGAATAGGTGGCAATGGGGGAAGTGGCACAAAAGGTGTCACGATGTGGATGGGGCCCGCAGGATTAAATGAAGAAAGGTGGTGGGAGTCTGGATCGCTTGTGATCCGTTGATCCAGGCTCACCAATCGCAGCCATCAGAAAGATGCACCCTAGATTCCGGACCCCCCCCCTCTGTTTAAAGGTAGAAAGGCGGGGGGGGGGGTCCGGAATCGCCTCGCGCATCGTTGATTCGAGCGCTTTGATCTTGACCGTTGAAGAGGTGTGTCCCAGATTCCGGACCCCCCCCCTCTGCTTAAAGGTAGGAAGGTGGGGGGGATCCAGAATCTGATGCGTGCCGTTGATCCAGGCGCACGAAATCCTACCGTCCAGATTTTCTTGTCATTTACCACAGGCGCATTTGCATTCAGAACTTAGGACAAGTGGGTTTTTACCCATTTCTTAGCATTTTACCCCCATGACCAGAAATATTGCTAACCGACTTATAGATACGTTGTCAAGATCGAGCAAAAATTTAAGTGGAAGAGGTGAGTGTTTGGATCTGCAATCTCCTCACAGCTAAAGCAAGGAAAAGGCGGCCCCAACCCACACAGCAAGGGACTGAGTCGAGATGGGCACTCTCAGGACAACTAGTCCAAGCCGCAACAAAAGAAGGGCAATTAGAATATGAAGAAGGACACGTGAAAATGTTGTGAGTACCATAAAATCCCTTGCCACAACACTGAAGAATGTCGCTCCAAGAAGTCACTCATGGCCGAGTTGAATTCTTCTGAGTCATAAGACGATTTTGATTCCAAATCAAATCTAGAAGGAGGAAAGAGTATTATGGATGTCGAACCCAGTGCCACTGTCGCTACCACCAAATTCCAACCAAGTGAACTAGAACAACCATAGGAAGGGGAATGTCTCTTTCACTCACAGTTGTGGGTAAAGGGGGATCTGCTTCATTTCATTTTCAATAGCGGAAGTTACAAGAGACTGATCTCAGTAGATTTTTTCAAGTGGTTGGACTTGCCGAGGAAACCACACCCACAACCCTACACCATCGTCTAGCTTTGTCGAGGGAGAGATATCTATGTCAGCCAATAGTGCCATCTTCCTTAAGACATCAAGCCTTTCAAAGATGAGTTATTATGTGATATTTCTCCCCTTGAAGTTTGTGATGTTATTTTAGGACAACCATATTTGTGGAAGCATGATACTGTGTATGAGTCTAGACCCCGCAATGTTATTATTACTTTGGGTAGATAATTTTACAGGATACCAGTGGTAGTGCTTCCTGCCACTATTTCTTTAATCTTTGCTAAGAAATGCAGTAAGGTCATTTCACAGATCGAAAAGTTCATCTTCTTTGTGATCCGTACTCACAGTAAGAAGAAGGTCACTGCCACATCCGTGGCCTCTACACAGAGCCTCTCTTTGCAGCAAAAGCAAGTGGACGGGATCGTGGAAGAATACAGAGACATCTTCTCCTCACCCATTGGGGTACTGACACACTGCCAAGTCAAGCATCCAATTTATCTGACCCCCGATGCACTTATACCTAATGATCCAGTCTATCGTCACTCCGTGATGCAAAATTATGAAATAAAGTTTTAGATCCAAGAGCTTCTTCAAAAGGGGCATATCGAAACCATCTCCTCCCCTTGCAGAAGCCTGATTGTGCTGGTACAGAAGAAGGATGAGACTTGACAACTCTACATTGATTACAGATCCTTAAACAAAATCACAGTCAGGAACCGGTACCCAATTTCAAGGATTGATGACCTTCTTGACCAACTTAATGGGAAAAATTTCTTCAACAAGATTGACCTAAAGTATGGCTACCACTAGGTTCCCATCGAACCAACTGATGTATGGAAGACAAGCTTCAAATCTAAAGAAGGTCTCTTTGAATGGTTGGTCATGGCCGTTGGCTTAACAAATGAACCAACCACTTTCATGAGGTTGATGGATGATGTATTGAGATCCTTCACCAACTCTTTTGTGGTGGTATATTTGGATTAAATCCTCATATTCAACATAACTTGGAAGGAGCACATGCGACATATTCAATAGGTTTTGAGAACAATGCGACAACACAAGCTATATGCCAACTTGGAAAAATGATCTGTTGACATGAACATGGTCCAATACTTGGGCTACATTATTGATGAGAATGGGGTACATGTTACTCCATCTAAGATCCAATTCATTCATGACTATCCAACCCCAACCACACTAACTGAGCTTCAGAGCTTCGTGGGACTAGCCTGTTGGGTCATCTTGTCATTGATGCCAATGGTTTGATTGATTGATGTCAAATGATTGATTGATTTATGATTGATGTAATATAATATGTATTTTTCTTGATGAGATTGCATAGATGAAGATGGATCAGTGAGTTGTCATTGATATGATGAAGATGGATCAATGAGTTGTCATTGATACATGATGAAGATGGATCGTTGTGGTTTCATTGGTATATGATGAATTGTTGGAAAGATGTATAAATGACTCATTATTGTCTTATCATGATTGATAGGGTGCACAAATGGATGAACTCCAAAGTGGTCCCCTTATGGTGAAAGCCCTCATGGGAAGACGCTTTACGGATTGAGTTATCCTAGAAGAATGGTTGGAGGACCCTTTCTCTCATTATTTTCTTATCATGAATGATAAGGTTCACAAATGGATGAACTCCAAAGTGGTCCCCTTATGGTGAAAGCCCCCACAGGAAGACACTTTATGGATTGAGTTATCCTAGAAGAATGGTAGGAGGACCCATGCTTGTATGTGGAATAATGAGATGAAGATCAAGGAAATTATTGGTGAAACTATCCTATATGGATAATGTTTGTCATGCCATTTCCGGTGGTATGTGGAATGTCACATAACTCCTCATGGTTTGAGAGGTATGGCCTTACAAAGATGAAGGACCCCCACATGAAGGCTTGAAGCCCCCAAGGTCAAAGAGGTCAAAGTGACCTAAAAGAAGAAATCATTATTTAAATGATAAAGTAAAGTGAAAAAGTCAAGGTGGATTATTTAAATAATAAAGAGAAGTGATAAAATCAAGAAATCATAAAGTAAGGTGACAAAATCAAGAAGGAATATTTAAATGATAAAATATTGGAGAACCTTCTATTTATGGAAAGTGGTTAACCCTAAAAATAAGGAAAATAGGTTAAGTGACCTAAAAGAAGAAATCATTATTTAAATGATAA
>ML784163.1:257899-273649 GCA_009831015.1 Picea engelmannii | reverse complement strand
TGGAATGTCACATAAATCCTCATGGTTTGAGAGTTATGGCCTTACGAAGATGAAGGACCCCCACATGAAGGCTTGAAGCCCCCAAGGTCAAATAAGTCAAAGTGACCTAAAAGAAGAAATCATTATTTAAATGATAAAGTAAATTGACAAAGTCAAGGTGGATTATTTAAATAATAAAGAGAAGTGACAAAATCAAGAAATTATAAAGTAAGGTGACAAAATCAAGAAGGAATATTTAAATGATAAAGTATTGGAGAACCTTCTATTTATGGAAAGTGGTTAACCCTAAAAATAAGGAAAATGGGTTAAGTGGCCTAAAAGAAGAAATCATTATTTAAATGATAAAGTAAGGTGAAAAAGTCAATGTGGATTATTTAAATAATAAAGATAAGTGAAAAAATAAATAAATGATAAAGTAAGATGAGAAAATCAAGAAGAAATATTTAAATGATAAAATATTGGAGAAATTTCTATTTATGGAAAGTGGTTAACCCTAAAATAAGGAAAATAGGTTAAGTGACCTAGAAATGGGTTAAGTGACCTAAAAATGGGTTAATTTACCGAGAGGATGAAAGTATAAATAAGATAGCAATGGTCTCTTGTAGATCATCATTTTTTTTGTGGATCAGTGGAGAGCTTCTTGTGAGAATATCTTTTGGAGTATTGATGGAAAGCTTCTTGTGAGAGCTTCTTGAGAATTTTTGGTGTGGAACACCTGAGCATATTGAATATATACAAGTGAGTGAGGTAACCAAGGATATATAAGACTAATTTTAGAAGGAAGGTGAAAAAAAGAGGGTCGGAATTGAAGGGAGGATAAATTCTTTTGATGATGCTTTCTAAGGTATGTTATTTACAGGTCATCTCACCATTTTCGCTATAACTTTTTTTATATAATGATACAGACCGTGAAATTGATATACCATTGAGAAAACAAAACCAAGTATCTTTGGTAAAAAATTCATCTTGTGGGTCGTTTTATTTTGGGAGTTACACTCTGTGGAAAATAGGGTTTGTGGCTAGTCCTGAAACTAGTAAAAAACAAGTGTTTCGGGTACAAACGTCATAACTTATTCATAAAAGATCCAAATTTAGTGAGACAAAATGTGTTAGTTAGGGTATAGTCTATAGTATGTTTTTTAATAGTTTCTAATCAATTCAATGAATATTTTGGGTGGGGCACGCTCTACAAGGTTGTTCTCTAGAATAAGCCATAATTCAACAAGGTATGCCATTTTTGCTATAAATCCTTTTCTGAGAGGTTACAAGTAATTCCACCTGGAGTAATTGCATAAAATACACTGAAGAACATTGTTTCAGATCTTTATTCATTATAGGTACAAAGTTATGATTATTTCAAGTTGGGGTTGTTGACTAATCCAAAACCAGTCATGGCTGAGACAAGCAGTTGATGAGTTGGCACATACATGAGGTGTATAGTTGATGATGTTGGTACATATTGATGAGTTATTGTTGATGAGTAGTTGAAACATGATTAGGATATACTTGGTACATGGTTGGATGCACTTTTTTATGGTACAGGTTGATTATAGGTTGTTTGGCACAGGTTGGTGCATGGTTGATGCACTTGTTTATGTTGACAGATTGATATATGTTGAGGATTGTTGCCTCATCTCAGTTGGTGCTGATAATGTAAGATGATTATTGCATATAAAGATGGTTCTCTTGTAGAGTTGTACTCTATTCAGTTGTTGCTGAAAAACCCCCGGATTGAAGTCCATAATAGAAAGAAAAATTGTACATACATCTTATGTTCTTTGTGTTCCTTGTGGAGATGATTTGTTGATGATATGTTGTTGATATGTATTCACATATAACTGATTATAAATGACAACAATGATTAATGAGTAAATGTTGAATGTTAACTAAGGAGTTTTTGTGTAAGAGGGAAGTTTTGGGAAAAAGATCCCCACACTCATTCACCCCCCCCTCTAAGTGTGGTAGGTGTGTCCAACATGGCCAATGTCTACCGATGGTTCATGTTGTTATTCTCCCATATTTCATGGGACCTCATCTAGGTGACCAAGGGCGGTGGAAGGGAAAATTTCATGTGGGGGAAGGAACAAGAATGAGCATTTGATTATTTGAAGCATCACTTGTTCTCAGCTACAATAATCTCCTTGCCCGATCTGCAGGAACCGTTCGATATTGAGACTGATGCATCCGACTATGCTGTAGGCACAGTTCTTACTCAACACGGTCATCCGGTGGCATACCATAGTGAGAAAATCCCATATACTATCCAGAAATATCCCACCTATGACAAGGAAATGTATTCCATTGTACAAGCTTGTCATCAACGAAAACATTACATTCTTGGAAAGGAGATGATCATCCACACTGATCACAAGCCTCTGCAGTTCATACAGACAGAGGGGAAATTGTAGAATGACTACCATTAGAAGTGGTCCACCTACTTGCAATAGTTCAAATCAACATCAAGTATAAGACATGGATATCAAATTGTGTCACTGAATGCCTCAGTCGACCTCCCGTGTCTGAACTTGCCACTGTGCTCCATTCCTATAGACATGAGGGATCTGAGTGGCCTAAATTTTATTAGCAAGATCCAAACTTCTCCACCACCTATCAGATCTTGCATACAAGCACGACTGTCATTGATTTTCACATATAGGATGAACTATTATTCCATATGGGCCATCTCTGTGTTCCTACAAGCGAGCGTGAAAAGATGATTTGGGAATCCCACTACAGTCGGATGGTAGGACATTTTGGCATGGATTAAACTTTGGTAATTCTTCATAAACATTTTTATTGGCCAAAAATTTGTTAGGATGTCAGCAAGTATATCAAATATTGCACTTTCCGTTCCATTTCCAAGCCAACCATCAAGAAGCAAGGCTTATACACCCCTCTTCCTACTCTCGAGAAGCCTTGGGAATCCATCTCAATGGATTACATGTTTGGCCTTCCGTCCATCAAGCACAACAATGACAATGTAAATGTAGTCATTGATCGATTTTCGAAGATGGACATCCTCATAGCCTGCAAGAAGAATATCATAGTGATAAATGATGCCAAGTTGTGGGTCCATTTTGGGATACGATACACCATCATCTCCAACTGGGACAACAGGTTCCTCAACACATTTTGGTCGAGCCTATGGTCACTGTTGGACACCAAGCTCACTATATCCACTGCTTTCCACCCCCAAATAGATGGCCAAATAGAGGTCGTCAATCGGATGATCGCGCACATCTTGCACATGTACAACTCTAATCATCCATGTACATGGGATGGGAGTCTCCCATATGTTCATCATAGTTACAACAGGGCTCTTCATATCTCTACCGGCCATAGCCCCTTTCAAGTGGGGCTGGGATTCCAACCCTTGGGTCCCATTGATGTTGCACTACCTCTTCCCACCACAGAAACCGACTCTTCCCATGTTCAGTTTGAGACAAAAAAATCCACCATATTCATCGAGCAGATTCAACACATCCTCCAACAGGTCTAGGCGATTTTGCATAAATCAAATGCTAAGTACAAGCAATGCCATGATCGACATAGGGTACCGCATTAGTTTTAGGTTGGAGACAAAGTCTAGTTACATTTATAGAAGGTGTTTCTCATAGAGCCCCATCAGAAGATCTACCCACTTCACTATCGACCTTACACTATCACCAAGGTTGTGGGTAGCAATGATTTTGATTTCAACACTCCACCCTTCCTTGGCTTGCACCTACTATTCAATTTGGGCCTCCTTCGACCATATTTTCCACCATTATTGGACACCTCAGAGATCAAAAAAAAAATTACACCAACATATCTCAACCCTGATTGCATGGAACGAGAATCCATTGATAAGATAGTGAATACACATGTCAAGAGAACTCGCCAGCTGCGGATCCAACTTTATCGGGTTGTCAAGGTAGGGATACTCCTACACCAAGGAAAGTAGCTCACCCAAGGCAAAATCCAAAAGAAGTTTCCTCACATGATGGGGGAACTCAACGCAATGGATTACATTGCTTCATAAGAGGGGAGGATTGATCCAGGTGGATATTGGTGGTCACCCACCTATTCCAACTGGCTCCTCTTATCCATTTTTAGTTCAACACATTATTTTGTACTTCTTTTTAATTGTGGGTTCTACACTTCTGGGGATGCATGAAGCCCTACACATCTTCCAGGTGGATACTGGTGGCCTCTCACCTAATCCAACTGGATTATTTTGTATGTTTTCATGTCAACACATCTTGTTTTACTTCCAGGGCCATTTTGGAGCCATAAACAATGTTTTTTTGGATTTCCATAGTCACAATGTAGATGAAGTTAGAGTTTGACAATGTAATGTGTATTTCTATGAAATACCTTTCCAATGAGCTATCACAAGTCTAAAACGGAGGTCGTATGCAAAAGTTACGACCCCAAGAAGTTGAGGTACCAAGTTAGCGATAGGGGCCCACATGAATTTTGGAATTTCACCTCCTAGGGTTAGGTTTTTGGATGTCTAGGGTTCTGGAATTCATGAGTAATATAAAAAAGGCCTCTTGAGCCTCATTGTAATCATTCTTCTCAGATGGATGCGCATAGCTGCCACATCTCTTCTTAGAGATAACTACCACCATTCGAGCAAGTGTTTCAATTCTGCATTTTTATAGTTTAGGCCTATTTCATTTATTCAATAGAAGATATTGTTCACTGGATATCTATGTTTTTCTTCATATCTCTGTGTTTATTGTATTCAGAATGTTAATCAATTCATTCTACTCCTGAATCCAGATCAAGATGGTTAATTGGGAGGAAATGCACCAACCTCCACCTACCTCCCTACCAATATATTCGAAAAGAGAGAGTGACTCAGGTACCAAATGATTTTCAACACCAACAAACATTTCTTCATGAGTGCCAACTCCACCCAAAGAGTAGATGCTTATACAAATGCGCAGTTGTGGAAAGAAGCTAATGATCTCGTCGTAGAGGTAGGGGTACAACCACTGCAATCTATAGATGAAATGACTTATGTCAACAACATGGCAGTTGAAGTGGAAGATTTAAATAAATCCATTCAGGAAAGCATTCAAGATCTAATGCTATTTGAAGAAAAATCAATTGAACAACATATGTTGTTTCCTACCCAACTCACCCATAAGATTCAATCCCTTGTAAAATCCACAATGGAGCAGTTATATCAAGAAGTGTCTGGAAAAGTGTGTAATGGAGAATCAATCTTAGAGAGATTACAATCAAGAAAACTCGAGAAAATTTTAAACGACTAGTCCACTTGGAAAGAATATCAAGACCAACAATAGGAGCAGACCACGTCATGATTACATAATTCCACAGTTCTTTCCAAGTGTTTTTTTCTTCTGATATTATAATCTATTCTGGAATATGAAGAGTCTTTTTTGTGAAATGACCCAAATTTTTATGATTACCAAGAAGAAATATTGTAAGCAGTTGCCCCTCACTATATAAAGGGAGCACTTCCCATTTGAAAGGGCTTTTGGTTTTGGAATCTAGAACGGTAGTTTTTTTACTGCAAGATAATTTGAATCCAAGAGACATTCTAAATTTGAAGATTATGGTATTGATGTGTGTGAATGCAATTATTCTATTTATGCATCTCTCTGTTTGTAGTCTGTGAATGTTAGTTGATGAATTACTTATAAATTAATGTTTGCATTTTGTAGTTATCATGGTTTTCAAGATGATTACATCGATAGTATAATGTCATTACATTTATCAATTATTTGGTTCTAATAGATTATGATATGAAATTTACATATCACTTTTTTCATGAATTTATTCTACTCAAGTAATGTGCATTATTCACTGAATTCATTTGTTTTTCTAGTTTGTTCCTGATCAGGGTAGATTAATTTAAATAGTATTAGTTTAGAGACTACATCTTAGAATAATAATCACACCTCTTAGTTTAGTTTTAGTTAGCTATGTTTACTTCTTTTATCTTATTTTTAATTGATCTGAGAACCTTTGGTTCTCAGATTCATATTTAGTTAGTATTTTAGTTAGTTGGTAACCAGGACAAAAGTTAGTACAAAGTGCTACTCCAAATGAGAGTGGGTATAATTGGGACCTCCCATTAGGAGTTTTCCCTCAACTAATGAAAGGGTCATTTTGGCCCATCAACACAAAGGTTGTCTAGTTGGTGGTTGGGGAGATTCCAAGGTGGTGGGTGAAGGATCAGGGGGTTTACCATATTGGCAACTACGATTTTGAAAGAGGATTTCCTCTTCAGTGGTAAGGAGGATACCATGGTTAGTGCTATTACCTAAGTGGGACCGGTCAGGTGGAGGGAACTTCCCCTATGGGTTTGGGCGTTGGGCCGCATCTGGTTGAGTATTAATGACTCCTTAGTGTGGGATCAGGTTTTGTAATACCACCAATGATGTTGGTGGTATTTAAGTGGGAGGTCCCTATGGTGGAACTTGGGGGTTGGGTTGTCGCAGGGGATTCATGATGTCCTTCATACATTTTTAGTTATCGATTTGGGGGGAATGGTGAGTGTAATGGCCATATTCTCCACACAATTTACAAGGTTAGTTGGTTCGAATATTGTTATTTCTCCCTTGGAATGGTTCTCCATTTTTATTTCCCCTTTGAGTGTTTGGGTTGCGTTGGCGTTGGTTTCCCCATCTTGGGGATTTGGTTGTGAATGTTTCCCACCTTGTCCTTGGTTCCTATTCTTTCATTTATTCAAGTTTTTATTGGGCTAGTGAGGTGGGTTGGTTGTATTCAAATGTTCAAAATATTGAACTTTTTGGAGAGGGAAAGGTTAGATGAAGTTGACCCCTTCCTGATGTTGTCCATGTGGGGGTAAAACAGGTTGGGGAGGACCCAAAAAAAGGATAATATGGATTACCTTGTGGGGTTCCATATGGGTTGTAAGAAGTGGATGTGTCTCCATTATTACTGGGTGGATATGTATTTGTTGGTGGGGGAACCGATTGCAGAATGGGTATTGGTTGGGGAAGGGATGTGAGTATGTATAGACCCATGGTATGAAGAGTGAGTTCCATGAATGGTGGAGGGGGCGGTGGGGGAGGGTAATATGGAGTTCCCCTATACATTGGAAAGTATGGATTGGTCCCATATGTGGGTATTGGTTGCACGTGTGGTTGAATATGATCCATGGAGCCAATCAACCCATCATCGACAAGCGATGTTCCAAGTTTTTCTTGACCAAAGGGAAAAGGATGAGGATCGTTTGGAAGAACAATCTATAGGTACCCTAATTGGGAGTATATGAGATCAAACTATTGTGCCCTAGTGATGGTTGCATATTTAGTTTGGGGGAGGGTTGTAGCCACATCTTTGGAAAGGGTAGGAATGAGCGATAAGAGGAAAAATTATAGCCTTTGTTTGGGGTGGTATCCACCTTGCATATGCTTCAATGTCTACGCCACTCATGATTATGGTCAGAAATATGAACGAAAGTGGTTTGTTTTCATTCTGAAAGAATATCCAAACTAGTGTCATGACGAATAGGGAGTTGAAAAAAGATAGGAATGCTTTGGCTAGAGACTTGAACGTTTCATGGGAACCATACTTCTTGTCTAGGTACCATTCAATCGCAGTTCTAGTGAGGGTTCTCTTAAATACATGTAGATATATGAAGTCTTCCATTATGTTATTGGAAGAGAACCACAAGTGAAAGGACTTGACATGGTTGGTTGGGTCCTCTCTGGATTTTCCTTCAAACTTAGGAATGTCAGAAAGTAGCTTTATGGGCATATTCAACCAAGTGGGGTCATGAAATATGGGATCATTTGTCAATTTGGTTAGATCCAGGATATTGAGTGAAGCCAATTAGGGCATGACGGGGGTGGGTCCTACCATCATATGAGAGGAATTGGTTCCTTGGGAGTGTTTACTTTGTGAAAAAGTTTGAGCTCTGCCTCCTTGTGGTGTAGGGTTTGTTTTTTAGTTACCTTGGATATTGGTTCCAAGAAAAGTGTCCCCTAGAAATCTCAATCCTAGTACCGTAGCACTAATTGGTGTAGGCGGTGGTTTTGCTGATGTCTCAACAAAATTAGGAACACCACCCAAAATTGAGGGTAAGTTTCTCAAGCGCATAGAACATTGGGGATACTGCGGCTCCCCTATGATTCTAGCCTAGAGGTGGGTGTGTGTAAATGGTGGTGAAGAATGATAGGAAAAACTTCTTTCAAATTACTTTAAACAATGTATTCATAAATTGTATGTAATCAAGTGGTGAGAATCATACATCAAAACAATGTGAAAGGTAGTTTGGGATCTTGTAACTCCACGCAGGGAAAATAAGAATAAAATAACAAGTGCACATGTCCTCTCCGACATAACATCGTTCCTCTCCAATAACATTGGACCTCCAAAAAATCCCTCAACAGTGGGGCTAGAACCCACTTGAGGAGAGGCTAGTGAAGGGATGAACAATCAGTTATAATGAGGGGTGAAGCAGGAATATCTTGGATGTATTGGCGATATTTCCAAACAATTGTTCAAAATATGACTGAGGTGAAATTACATCCCACAAATTCCATCTTAAGTAGATAAATCCTATATTGGGCTACTAATCTAGCTCCATCAAGCACATCATTTAGATTTTCGGCCTCAGAAATCGGTCATAGGCTGGATTCTTTCCAAGCATTGGGTGACCAAAGGAGGCATGCAAAGAACAACTGGACCTCGACCTTTGACCCTTCACGGGTGTCTCCATGCATTATGGTGTAGGAATTCTTGAGTGGGAGGATTTTGGCACCGTAATTCACAACTTTCTAAGTTTCAAGTGAGAAATGATGATGGGGAGTTATCTGGATCCCTATCCCTAAAATCTTAACTTATACTAAGAAATTCTTTTGTGTTCCTCTTGTGGAGATTAGAAGATGGGTTGATTATGGTTTATTTTAGAATGTGAGAGTAGGATGTGAAGTTGGTGTCATGGACCAACTTCATTTTTATGATGGTGTGTCGAAAAGGCTCTTTACTAAACAAGTCAATACCAAGAAACAATTTCAAGTATCTATCAAAACATTTTTTGAGTGAGTGAGAGTGTGTACGAGAAGTGGTGAATGTGAACAAGTTTTTTAATAATTTATATTCAAGATTTTAACATGGTGGACATCGTGTCCCCGAGGTGTAGGATAGTCGGTGACGGAGTGTGTTGTTAAGCCACTCCGTGTTGAAAAGTCACTGGTTCGAAACCTGCAGGGACAAAAAATCCAACCATGTTAAGGGTTGGTGTAGCTCAGGCCGGGTGCGATCCCTGGGTGATTTTGACGGCTTAGATGCCCATGAGTCGTGGTTTCTCAAGCCAAAGGTTAATCCCGATGCCAAGAAGGTCCAGACCAGTTAACAAACAAAAAACATGGTGGACATCGTGTGGTCATTTCCTCTTCTTGTTTATATAACTTACTAAATTTTTTCAAATGACCCTTGTAAACAAATAATCCAAAGATAGCATGGTGGATATGGCAATCCTTACTTTGACTATTTTATCCCCCTAGGATGTTTTGTAATCCAAGAAATCTTTAAAAATTAGCCCTAGATTGTGATCATTTGGGCATGTATGGGCTCTTACAATCCTTTGAAATTCCTGAGTGAGTTACTCTAAAAATTTAAACTATCCTAGGATTGTGCACATGTGGGCATGTGTGGGCCCTTACAAATCTTAGATTTAAGTTTCAAAATTAGCTAAGAGGTATTGGCCTCTCCTAGAGATTGATTTATTTTATTTAAGGGAGATGAAGACTTGTTTAGGAAATATCTTTTTTGATTTACAAGATCACACTAGGGTGCGAGGAAAGAGAATACTCAAAGATTACTTAAATAAGTCTCTAGTCCCAGATTAGTGTAATGATTTTGTAAAAGAAAAGAATATTATGAAATTCACATGATAATATTTAGGCCATCCATGTGGCAAGTAGGGAAGTAAAAGATGATGAGGTTCTTTTTAACCTCTCCAAATGTCTATATGTGGTTTTAAGCCATGTATGCAAGAGTGGATATCCAAGCCCGATTTTAATGGATTTTACAACAGTGCATAAATCAAATCTAAACTACTTGGTGGAAGTGAATTGCTCAAGCCTTACAATTTAGCAAAAATAAGACCAATGAATGGCTAAATCAGAAACAGTTGTGCACAAATCACATAGTACATGGTTGAAGAGTTATGACAGAGCGCGGATGTGCACAGACCGTGCAACTGTTTTCCTTGAATATGCACGAATGCAAAGAAGTTGGCAAGACAAACATTTTGAACAATTTTAATCAATGTGGGATGAAATCATGTTCTCTGAAGGTGAGAATAGGTTGGTTTTTGTTAGAATATAATGGATGTGCTCATTTTACCATTGACAATATTTCTATTTTCACCCAACCATAGGTCGAAGCCACCCTCCAAGCACCTTATCCTTGATAGAGAATCACTCCGGAAGCAAACCCTAGGCTAGATAACCAAACAAGGGGTAGCACACCTTTCCCCAAGGATAGCGCACCAACAAGAAATGATCAGATAGTCCAAACCCTAACCAAGAGATAGTCCAAGCCAAACATGATCTGCTAGCTGTAGCAGCTTCAATGGCATCTCTCCTCTAAACCTGCGCACAAAACTGGGAACTGCAGTGCGCACAAGTGTTGCTATGCAATTCTGATATTGCCTGCCAGAATGAAGACTGGCCTCCTATATTTATAGTAATTTTGGCTAACTGCGTGGGCCAACTTCTCATTCTGGGTATCTGTCTGTTCAGTATATATTATTTCTTTTGGCTGACTTCTTCTCTTGGAGGCTAATAACCTAATACAAATTATCCTCTTGAACCAACATGTCTTCTAGGGTTATTAGCCAACTCATTAGGGTTTCTTATTGCTTCTTGGAATATTCTATTCTCGTCAGGTTTACACATGGAGGTAAATACCTCCCGCAGCTACCATAATATCAACACTCCCTCCTACCTAGGGAGGTATTATAGGTAATGGTCTTGAGCACAAACATACCATTCACCCGGTAGCATCATCATAGTTGTATAGACTAAATTATGAGAACCATCATCACCATCAGTGTCATCAGATGCATCATCTCTCAAAACCATACTCCATCTGAGTAATTAGACATGATGTTGGATAAGTCACTCACACCATAGAGTGACACAAAATCCATTCTTCTAATCTGGACATATGTCCTAGAAGAGTAAATGTCCTGAACCATTTTCTGTCTAGGAAATCTCTATCCATTGATTATCCATCTAGCTAATAATCATTTTCAACATCGTTGATAGTCTTCAAGGCAATCAGAACAATATCATTCAATAGAACACAACTGTGTCTATTCATAGTAGTACACAACTACAATCCAGTGGTACACTACCACACCAAGTAGCACACAGGTACTTGATCAATGATGTATAGTCACAAATAGTGGAACATATCCACCACAGTAGTATACATCTACTGTCTAGAGACACATAGTCTTCATAAAAATCATCTGATATCAACCTGTACAGAAACAATGTTATGATATAAACTTGAATCATCTGGGCCATTCTTCCACTCACATCTGTGATATCTTGGAATAACATCTACCCTCAAAGGGTAAAACATCAATGATGAGCTATCTGGACTATTCTTCTCAAGCAAGGAAGAATAACTGTCTTGATTTCTGAACCTGGACCATTCCCCACCTTGGGCCATTCCTTCGACACTAAACAAAGTGTAACCTGGAGAGAATGAGTCTACCCTAAGGAATGTCTGTCCCTGATTGCTGAACCTGGACCATTCCCCACCCTGGGCCATTCCTCCTACACTAAAAAAAGTGCAACTTGGAGAGAATGAATCATCCCTAAGGAATGACTATCCAAACCATTTCCAAAGGAAATGACTGTCCTACACCAACCTCCAAAACGGACCATTCCCTATGTTAACCACAATGGGAAATCGTTGTCTGGAAAGGCAGGCTAGTATTCTTGAGTAACCCTCGAGAGGAGAGACTGACCTAGACCATTCCCCATGTTAACCACAATGAGAAATCACTGTCAATGGTGCATCAACAATCCATTGAACCACTTTCATTATGAAAATGACCATTCGATCTAGACCATTTTTCGAACTGGAAAATGCCTGTCTGTCAGAAATATCAAACCACTTTTTGAACTGGAAAGGAACTTCTCATCTTGGACAATTTTTCGAATTGAAGAATGACTGTCCATAAGTTAATAACACATCAGTGCTCCCTCTCAACCTGGGAGTCATCTCTTCCTTTTTCAACAAGGAAGTCGTCTCCATGAGCTCGAGCTTGAGTACACAAACTCTTTCATCTGTGGAGATATGTATTGGAGAACCACTTTCTCTTTTCTGGACTTCATCACGGATAATGTAATGCTTTATTTCAAATGTACTTCAGTATGGAACACTGGTTTTCTTTGAAGGCTTCATGTAGCTCGGATCAATAAAGTATATCATTGTTGGAAAACTGGAACATATCCATGTAGCACTTCTTCTATCATCATGAGATCTGATCTTCTGAGTAATCATCTTGATACAATATCTTTGTTATAGAAAATCTTCACCACAATTCTACTGCACACTGGAGGTTCTCCACCAAGTTATCTTCTGCATACAAGGGTTTCTTTCTGGTATGCTTCAAAGTCTTGAGGTTTCTCTTCATACGCTCTTTGTTCAATTGTTCTGGAGAATAGTCTTTGCATTCATCTGATGTAGAGCTCCAACCCATGGATATTGCAGATGATATAAAGACTCATGTAGAGGTATGTCTGGTTTATTGGAACAAGTAATCATCATAATCTTCTTCCTCCATTTGGGAGAACCTCTAGTTCTAGATATTGCAATGCTTTCATATATACAATGTTCTTCATCACAACTTTCAGTTCCTCTGCTTGATTGATTTTATTGAGTTCATATCAAGTTGGTAATCTTGTGATTCTTAATACAGTGACTGGTTGTTCTGGCTTCTCTTTCTTTCTTAGAATCTTCATGTTCTTCCTGATTTTTTTTTATCTCTTGGGTCCATGGAGTTTCTTATAGATTCCATGCCCTAAAGATTCCACTTCTTGCTTTCATTATAGAATCATGGATGTGGATGGACAACCAGGGATACTTTAAGGCTTCTCTTCGAAGAAGACTTCTTCTGAGGTTGAACTGAACACGTACTGTCTTTCATGGCTGCTACCATGGATATATACTTCATCACCTTCAATGGATCATAGGATTAGCTCCCTCCTAATCCTTTCTTCATGTATGGGTGAATATGATCACCTCCCTCTGTCTAACAGAGTCCATGCTTCCGTTTGCATCCTTATTGTCTTGTGCAATATATAATCGGCTCCCTTCGTCTAACAGAGTCCACACTTTCATATTATTGTCTTTTGCAAAACGTCATAAGTCTTTCTCCAATTTTCTCTTGATTGCTAACTTCTTTCTGTCTTTTCTTCTTCTAAGTCTCTTCATGATTGATTCTGATTTCGCCTTATCTTGTAATAGTTTCTGCATGATTTGTTTGATGTATTTCATCCTTTCATGTGTATTATTTAACTTGTATAATGATAGCAATCCTTATCTTCTTGTTCTTCCATAGGTGTAGTTTTGCTTGGAACACATTATCTTCCAAGAGATAGATATAGAAGATATGTACAGAGACGATGCAAACAAGATATGTACAAGAAATAAGAAGAGTATTGTTACCTTCAGAAGAAGAAGTCTCTTTCATCTTGCTTAGTATTCTTTGTAGGTTCCTTTTCTTCGGCAACTGATGCTTTGTGTTTCTCCTTCCTTTTCTCTAGCTTGGGACAATGATTCTTGTAGTGACGATACTTTCAACAGTTGAAGCATTGTATTTCTGAAATATCTTTCTCTTGATTTGGCTTCCTCCTTGAACCAAGCTTCCTTTTGTTCCTAAAATTTTTGAATCTTGTTGTGAAGGCTTGATCATCGTACTTGTTTTGGGGTTTCTCTTTTGCACTGATCCTAGATTATTCTTGAGCACAGCAAGTCCAAAGTTCTTTAAATGTAGGATACTCCTTCCTTGTGTTCATGCTTGCGGAAAATGTATCCCATGTCTTGGGAAGACCATTGAGTACTATGTTTACCAATTCCTTCTCTGAAATGATCTTTTCAATAGCTTGTAGTTGATCTCTTAACTGGGAGATCCTCACAAAGTATGATGTTATGCTATCATCGTCATTCATCTTCATGTCACAGAGCTCATTCTTTAGACTCATTATTTGTCCAATGTTTCTAACTGAGAAGAGGTTTGTTAGGGCATCATACATCTTCTTCGATGAGTCAAGATGGGAGATGTAGGGTATCAAGTGGTATTTTATAGAGTCCACTATGATACTCATGGCATTGATGTCACCGTCTTTGAGCTTCTCCATAATTGCAACGTTCTGCGGTTCCTTCTCTTTTCCTTCTTCAAACTTTGGTTCCACGATCTTTCCTTTCATGATATCCAACACTTTATTCTTGGAAAGGATGAGGTCAATCCTTGTCTTCCACATTCTGAAGTTAGAAGCTCCATGTAACTTGTTTTCTGACTTCATAGAGTAAGTCATGGCTTTTTTGACTTGGTCAACCCTAGATTTGACCAGAAACTCAAACTTGATTTCTTGGCTTGCTGAGAGTATCAGGAGATGCACTAGGCTAGGGTGCATTGATCTATCCGAAAATTAGGTCAATCCATTTACTTAAGGTGCCTCAATGAGAGGATTAAGGTTTCTGCAACTGCACCTGCTGGTAACCCTGGCGACATTGCTTTGGTGACTGCTCCTACTAGAAACCCTAGTGGGAGTTCTTCAATGAGCTTAATATCCTTATGGCTATGTTTCCTTCCAGCGGTTAGACTGAATGAAGGAGGTGTGTGCCCATAACTTGTTAGAATATAATGGATGTGCTCGTTTTACCATTGACAATATTGCTATTGTCACCCAACCATAGGCCAAAGCCACCCTCCGAGCACCTTAAACTTGATAGAGAATCACTCTGGAAGAAAACCCTAGGCTAGATATCCAAACAAGGGGTAGCACACCTTTCCCCAAGGATAGCGCATTGACAAGAGCTGATCAGATAGTCCAAACCCTAACCAAGAGATAGTCCAAGCCAAACGTGATCTACTAGCTGCAGCAGCTGCAATGGAATCTCTCCTCCAAACCTGTGCACAAGTGTTGCTCTGCAATTCTGAGACTGCCTGCTAGAATGAAGACTAGCCTCTTGTATTTATAGTAATTCTGGCTAACTTCCTAGGCCAACTTCTCATTCTGGGTATCTGTCTGTTCAGTATATATTATTTCTTCTGGCCGACTTCTTCTCTTGGAGGCTAATAACCTAATACAAATTATCCTCTTGAGACAACATGTCTTCTAGGGTTATTGCCAACTCATTAGGGTTTCTTCTTGCTTCCCGGAATATTCTATTCTCATCAGGTTTACACGTGGAGGTAAATACCTCCCGTAGCTACCATAATATCAACAGTTTTAACCCATGAAAAAACAAATGAGTGAGAAAGAAAACTTTAATAGCCTAATTGGGGAGTATTTTGATCCACATCCTAGTATGGTTGCCAATCTGTTGGGTTCATTTTTCCACTTGGTGAGAAAAAAAAGGCCCCTTATGTTAAGAACCAAACATCAATATAGCATGGAAAAACCTCAGGAAAAGTACTCAACGCCTTGAAACTAAGATAATTTCAGATAATAAGCCTCTTCGAGGGGGAAACCTCCTTTTACCCCACTTAAATGTTCAAGTACAAGATGA
>ML784163.1:230833-243842 GCA_009831015.1 Picea engelmannii | reverse complement strand
GAGATTTGGATCGCAGAAGATCTACAAGTGGGTATGTGTTTAACCTATTTGGAGGAGCAATCAGTTGGATGAGCAAAAGACAGGCTGTAGTGGCACTCTCAACTATAGAAGCTGAATACATGGCAACCACTCATGCAAGCAAGGAAGTAGTATGGTTACAAAGGTTATGTTCAGGTATTGGGTTGGTACAACAAACAGTGAGATTAGACTGTGACAGTCATAGTGCAATATTCCTCGCAATGAACCCAGCTTATCATTCAAAGACAAAGCATATTGATGTTCAGTATCACTTTGTGAGAGACATGGTTGAGGAAAAGAAGGTGTTGCTGGAAAAGGTTGACACTTTGAAGACTGCTGCAGATTCATTGACAAATTCTGTGAGCATAGAAAGGTTCTCTTGGTGTAGAGTAACAATGGGCATTGCTGCCCTGGATTGTTGACTATATAATCCCCTGGACCCTTGGATGCAAAGAAAACAACAAGTGGGAGAATGTTGGGTGTGTGTTATATTCTTTGCATGTGTGTGTGTGGGTGCGTCAGATACGACAACTGCGCTTTCCTAGGGGGGGCCCATGGGGGGGCAGGTATGCCCCCCCCTGGTTACGCGCAGCGTTCGGGGCAGCGCCCCGAATTTTTTTTTTTGGGCGGTTTTTGCTATTTTTAGTGGATTTTTCTATTTTTAGCTGATTTGTAAATTAATCCCGGAATAAGGGATTAGGGTTTTGGTATCTACGGAATACCTAAAAACATTGTATATATTGTATGGCAAATGGTGAAATTCGATATAATGAAAATAAGAAAGGTTTTCCCGGTTGAGGGTTTCCGGTAAAAATCTCTGTGTACTCTGTGTAAAAATTCGAGATTATGCATTTCTTTACTTCGCAGGTTTAAAACTTACACTTTGCAAGTAGTCGTTGCAAAATTTTCAATATGTAGTAGTGTCTGTACCAATATGAAATCTTCTGAGCTTAAAATTTTGTACCTTTTAACGGTCTCGATCTTTTATTCACTCTTATGTGACCACTCTCAGGTCTCGTTGATGTTCCTTTCAAGTTTCCTGAAATATCCTAAATTCATTATCTTTCACATAAATCTAGTCTTTGCTCATTATTTCCCAATTTTAAAATCTATTGGTGATTCGTGTTGACAGACCCACGAAGATAATTTTTCGAATGAGACTAGAAAATCAAAGTAACTCTCATATCATCGCGCTTCCTATTTATCGTCACCTATATTGCAGTCACAATATTTAAATTTTATATCTAAAAGGTGGATTCAAAAGTATAATCATGAGGAAGTTGAAAAGGCTATTAGAAGCATGGAAAGTAAAAGTAAACCCGTTGGGGCTATGGACACTTGCTGGCGGTGAGGCCATGCTTGGATGATACTGAGGTATCTTCATCAGGGCTATGGATGCTCACTAGAAGCGAAGCAATGCTGGCCCCTGGGAAAGAGAGGTGAAGAAAACACTTCGGCCTACAATAGTTGACTAAATTTTTGTCTTCGTGGTGTCACTCTCACAATTTCACTATGGATTTATGAAGTTTCCCAAAATTGATCAGTTGAAGTATGTGGAAGATCATTGATAACGATTTTTTATTTATGGATTACATATAGACCATTGAATGTGGGGTCTTTAAGCTGAGTATTGAATGGAAAATTAAAAGGTAATTTTTTCTTCTATCTAATTGAAGTCTCTCCCTCTTTTTGGAACCCAGAGATAACCTGTTCTTCCTAGTAAGTTACCATTTGTTGTGGGTCATTTCACAACAACACCCCCATATTTTAAAAGTGTATGGGTCCCTAAAATATTTTTCTCTTGTTCTTTTGCACCTATATTTTACCCTACAAGACATTCACCCTTACTTCTCTAAGACAACCCAATATTAACTCGAATTTGTTTTGGGATCGTGTTCATTGGAGTCCCCTTTTCAACACATTAATTTAAAATCCGATCTTCGCACTCCGATCACTCTAGCTCTTACATTGTTTTCCTTTCATGGAGCCCCAAGGTTTGTTATGACCTATCAAATGACCACCTCCCAAGTGAAATCCCAATATTGGACTTTTGAATTCATGTTTTATCATTCTCCAATTAGTTGTTTTTATTTCTTTCAGGACATAATAATGTTTCTAAAATATCGAAGGAATATTACCTTCGATACCATCCTCATTGGGAGCGTCTTTAAGCCTCATCTTCTCGAACTCTGAAGATAAAACTTCGATGGCCTCTTGATCCTTTTCACTTATGTATCCCACACATTCTCCTAGGTCAAAAGAATATTCTTCTATACTGTCTTCATCAGAGCTCAAACATCTCCATATCCTTCAAACCTCCGACAACCATGTCCTGAAATCCTATAAAGCACATAGTTTAGTGCACCTTTCTAAAAAACAACGAATATTTTGTTGATACCTTCCCCTCAGGTTTTAGTTCCTCCCTCATCCTAATTTACCCCAATGCCAATACCCTGAAGGGTCCCACCTCTTTATGTATCACCATTTATTAGTTAACGTTCCATGCCCACCCATTGGTCCATGCATAAGGAAATATGCCTTCGATACCCTTCCCTTCGAAGTTCGACAAAACCAAAATCTCTCATACTCTAAAGGATTGACCCAGATAACGGTCTTATTCAAATATTTTGATTAGCACTACCCCCAATTCCCAAATCAATGCATCTATCCATCTTAATAAACTTTAATTATAGAAATGATGTGCATTAACGAGAAAATTTAATACCATTTTTAGCAATATCCTCGTACACACATGCTTTATGGCATACTCATTCTATGTGGATGTGCATTATGAGTTATAAAAAATGCCCTTTCAAAACACATATTGCATCGTAAGCTATCGAAACACAGTCTGTGAAGTTTATTTTTTGTCTAGACTCCCTCGCTTACTAAGATCTCCTACTATGTTATTCCCACTGCTTGTCTGCTCGTAACCTTCATTTTCTATCGCTTAACTCATTTTTTTTCATTATTATAGCTAATGCATTATAATTAAGATAAGATGATATTATTTTTAATGTGTTATTGCAGGATAATTTGGTTATTCTTATGGCGAGCCAGAACCCCAAAATATCTAGAATTTCAATGTACTTCCAGGGTGTCGCAGGCCCCGAATCATCATCTCGACCGGTTGAAACTATGATGATTGACACGATTAATCACACTGGAAAGGACCATTTCCCTGTATTTGAAGAGATCTATAGGATATTTGACTCCACAGAATTTCCTAAAGACTACAAAGTTTTAGAGGTGTACCAGAATATCCTAAAAAGCGGTATTCACCTGGTAGCTTCCATGCCACATCTATTTCCATACAACTAGGCAACACAATGGTACCTCAGAGAATTTGACGCTCCCACAAAGAACATCATTATCAAGCAGGGGACACGTGTATCTTCTCTCAGACCAGAGGATATTAGCTCCATATATCACCTTCCCTCTCCCACTTTCTCATTGAATGAACCTTTATTAAAAGGGTTCACCGAGGTAAGCAATGGATTAGTTAAATAGATGAAACATTGGTGGGTGGACAAAGATTAAACCCTTAAAAAAAGTCAGATATTGGTCCCCACCCACAGAATTAAGACTCCTTACAATTTATCGGTGGCCATGCTCTATTGTTTATATGAGGAAGAAAAGAGTACACACTTCCAAATTGACTGGTTACCTTTAGCACATGTTGTCATTAGAATGGGACAAATCTTCAACTGGGAATATATCATAGCCTTTAACATATTCCTTCATGAAAATAATTGCCCAGGTATGAAGGAACCATTTTTTATATGTTTACTTATATGATCAACGCCAATTGTTCCTCAATACAATTTCCCAAACTAGGATGGAATTGGAACCAAATTCAACCCCCCATTCATGTTTATTGCTCCCAATTGTGGAGCGTAAATTTTAGACAACATTTTTATGATATTTTCAATTTATTTATTGCCCCTCTGCATTCCATTATTTTTGTCTTCCCAGACACATGATCTCCTTTGAGGATAGAAATGGGATGAAAGGGGTGGCCGATTGGTTCTTCTACAAGTACTATTCATTTATCAGGTTTTATGGGACCACCGAGGCTCCATATCTCTTGCCATATTTCTTCCCAAACCAATTATTAATGAGGGAAATAACATATTGTTGGCACTAGGCCGAAGTGGAAAGAAGGATGATCGTGGAAAAGAAGGTGTGTAGAAACTAAAGTAACAAATGGTGAAAGAACAATACGCATGCATGCAAGAAAGTGTGCACAAGGAAAGTGACAACTAGAGGAAGAACAACATGCACATGGGAGGAAGACCTAATGCTGGTAGGGTTAGGGTTTTTGTAATTTTTGGTAAGAAGGCTGAAGAGATTGAAATGTATATATATAGATACACAGGTATCATATAAAGGGAGGTTCATCGATTGGGTTTGTAGATATTAGGTTAGCAATTTTACAGTAAGTTCACTGTTTTGTAAGGGTTCAGATTCTTATAACATTCCATTAGAGTAATACATGAATGGAGGCATTATGCAATACTGTTATGTACCATTTTTGTAAGTTGTTGAGAAAGGACACGGAAGGGGGAAGGTAGATCTGAGGATTAGATTGCAGGCTGTGGAGCCTGGTGCAATCTAGTTCGACTCATATAGGTCTCACCCATAGAGGGGAATTGTAAGTGCGTGGCTCCAAAAATGCAGAAATACCATAATAAAAGAGCCAAGAGCCAAATATTTGTGGACGTAGTCCAAGAGGGGGTGAACCACAGTAATATCTGTGTAATATGATGAGTGTGTGCATATCTTTACTTTCTTTCAACAGTTAATGGTTATGATTAATAAATGAGTCAATACATGGTTATAGAATATGTTTATGCTATTTGGGAAATAGACTATGAAATACATATATGCAACCATGAGAAATAAGCAGATTAGACTTACAACTCATGGTACATGGATTTGGTTAATAAACCCCTATCTCATACTCAATCCTAGGTTGTAAACACCTGAGTCTTACAACCACCCATTTAAATCTATCTCGGGTGAGATTGCGCAGTGCATTTTGTGTACTGTGTTGCCTTCTGGTTTACCAGGAGGGATGATAGTTTTAGAGGATTTGTTGGAAATATGAATGACATGAACCCTAGGTCAATAACTTAGACAAACAAGTAGAGAATATCAACCCGAGGAGAACCAACAAATGGTTTTGTTTTCATGTTAATAGGAACAGGAGAGGACTGAGTAGATGAGATAGAATGAACGAGAAACGAATGAGCAAACAAAAAGAGAAATGAGCCATTAGAAGGAAATGTTGAGACCTTGGAACCCCCACGAAAGTGGAAATCGAAGGATGGTTGAGAACCAAAGAACTAGAATTTTCACAGAAAGATAATAAAAACCCTAGAATTACATCGCGTAAATATCTGGATAAATACGTATTTACTGATTTACACGAACTCTTTTTCTGTGATTTTCCGCATCTACTATAGGAGTGGATCCTAAGGTTGAAGGATAACCACGCAACGAGCTAGATTCGACAGCTAGATTGGATCCCAATACAAATTGAGTAGTTACAGCAAGTGAACAACAAATTCACCCCTGCAGTAGACTTTTGGCTTGATAGTATTGTGGCAGGCTTCATCACAGAGTTTGCAGTCGACACAACGAAGTTATACAGTGTAGCTGAGCAAGAATTTCTACACGGACCCAGAGGAAGTTGCATTTGATCACTGTATACTTGTATTAAAATATTTCTATATAACAAAGGTGTAATGACAATGGAATCATATAGCTAGACTTCCCTCCGTGCATGGGGGAAAGGGGGAAGCACTGACAGAGAGAGGATAAATGGAAGAAGGTGAGGATAAAGTCAAGAAGGAGGAGGAACCCTTGGACCCGATCTTGATGGATGACGACCAAATTAAGTGGATCTTGGCATCATCAGGAATGACACATAGCGGAGTACCCTACCAATATAAGGTGAATACCAAGAAGAGAGCCGTAGCCGTGAGGGAGGGATTGGCGAGTGATGAGGAAGGGGTAGAGGATCTCCGGGATGTGGAGCATATTGAGGAAATATTGCATGCAACATACGAGAGAAAGATGAGAGGCCCAAGAATAGGAGGAGAAGGCAACCATCCTATCCATATTAATGTCAGTGTGGAACCCATAAACCCATGTGCGACCAATACACCAAAGAGAACACCACTATTTAGACAATCGAAGTTCGGAGGAAGTCCGACAGCAAAAAGTACATCTACACAAGGAGAAACAACTGGAGGAGCCAGTTCAGGCAACCTTAGTCAAGTATCTACCCCACACAGAGGAGGTAGTAGTTCAATATTTAGAATGGTAGGACACGATCCTACTATCAAATTACCAGATTTTAGAGGAGAAGTAGCAGAAGACCCTGAGAAGAATTTGTTCATTTGTGCAAAGATCTAGGAAGCGAAGCAGATCACTCATGATGATACCAAACTCGCGCAGCTAGTGATCACGCTGAGAGACCATGCACTAGACTAGTACATGAGTTTAGACACGAACAATGCCTTTGGGACGACAAGGACATTGGATGACATTAAGAAACTATTGATAAATGAGTTCTAGAAGCTGAGCTCAGAGGATTAGTACATGAATGAGATGATAGAAATACAACAGAAACCATGAGATTTTGTATGGGAGATTGTTAATATATTCAAGCGATTGAAGGGAAAGTTAAAATACCTTATGACCGATATGCAACATCGATACTTGTTTGTCAACTCACTACTCCCACACTTAAAATATCCATTACGACAACAAAATTTTCAGACGCAGGCAAAGGCTCTATAGTCAACCTTGCAACTGGAAGAGAACCAATACCAGCAGACAAACCCAACTATCGAAGAGATGAAGGAGGATTTGAAGAATTTAACATTTCGGCTGAACCAGAATAAGAACAAGGACAAACGAGAAGTCATTTGGTGCACCACCTGTAGGACAGAAGGACACCACAAGAACGAATGCCCAACATTTGCGCAGTATATGGTGATAGGTATGCCAAACCCGCTACCATAGGGGGGATTATGGTGTGAAATATGCAAGAAATCGGGTCATGACCCTTATCACTGCACTATGATGCAAAAATACTAAACAGTTCCAAATAATTCATATTGCACCTTTTTTATGTCAGTGGGCCATGACGACAAAGATTGCAGAAATATGGAGATGATGCGAGAAAGAACATCAGAAGCATACAGGGTACAGGCTGAAATGATGACTAGGAAAGCATTGCCATAGTTTAATCAATCCCCAGCCCCATACAACACCGTGCAACAACAGTATAATACTGCACAACAACCATACAATAATGCCCAGCCGCAGTACAACCCAACACAACCCCACTACAATACCGTGCAGTATAATCAGGCACCACAATATAATGCATCAAGAGGTTATCGCGCAGGCTACAGAGGAGTGAGATGAGCCAGAGGAGGTTTCAGACGTGGTATAGGACTAGTCACATGTCACAATTGTCAGCAACCAGGAAATTACACACGAGAATGTCCATTTCCACCAACAACTTGTATGTATTGTTGCACATCGAACCATGATACAGAGGAATGTTCGACACTACTAGTAAAGATTCAGGAAAAGAGGAACCAAAACAATTAGAATGTTTAGTGGATTTCAGCCGAAGCAAGAGATTCCAGATGAAACATCAACATAGTCACTCGTGGAGGAACAAAAACAGGAACTGACACAGTTTGACAGGAACCAGCACAGAACCAATGGGTAAAGAAGAAAACTGACCCCAATAAGCAGTTCGACGTGAAAAAGAAAAAGGAGATATTTCAAGAACCTCGACAGGAATTTCAGAAGGAGGATATGGCAACGACTTCCCAGCAAAGCAAGGAAGCTTCAGAATATGAGATGCCTCCATCACTAGACCATTCCAACAGAATACAACCCAAGGGACAAGTAAGTACTATCAAATACTTTTTTCAAGCATTTGTGAAAGTATTAAGTGATCCTTCATCTGTGAAAATATTACAAAAAATCCTAGAGAAATGTAGCAGTGAGACATAACAAAAGCTAGAACTAAAAACCGTCAATCATCTACACACAAGAAGAAGAAAAATTAGGGAATTTAGAATAAATGATAACATTGGGGATTTTAATATGGGAGATATTATACTAGACCTAGGATCTGAAGTGAATGTACTACCAATGACCACATGGCAATGCATGGGAGAACCAACATTGGGATACTCAACCATTCAATTAAAACTAGCAAATCAACACAGAGTCCTACCAATAGGTAGACTGAAAGGAGTGACAATATATCTGTATGGAGTGCACACTAAAGCAGACTTTGAAGTCATCAAAATAGTATATGGTACAAAACCTTACCTGACACTAATTGGTCTGGATTGGACGTTTTACAACCAGGCCATAATTAATTTGAAAACCAGGAAAATGACTTTTGAGTCTAGAGACTACAAGGTCATAGCACCACTAGATCCATCAGAAGGGGAGAGGTTCATAGAACCCACTTGCCTGGATTTAGAAGAGATCGACCAGCTATACAGGAAAACTGCACGTGATGAGGATTAGATAAAACCAACTGCAGATGGGGTACTCAGTTGGAGAAGCATTACTTCATGCGCAACAAACTCAGACACTGGGTTAGAAAAATGACAGTAGAGACTACACAAAGTATCCACGAGAATATGTGCAAGAATAGACCGCGCCATAAGGTGGGTAGGCATAGAAATCAGAGAACCACCCAGTTTCCCGACAATGGAACCGTTTGTTATTTCTCCCCAGGTCGATATTATCTACCTGTCTGTCTAATTTATTGACCAAGGGTTCATGTCATTCAGGTTTCCAACAAAGGCTCTAAAACTATCATCCCTCCTGGTAAACCATAAGGAAATACAATACACAAAATGCACTGTACAGTCTCACTCGAGATAGCTTTAAATGGGTGGCTGTAAGACTCAGGTGTTTATAGACTAGGATTGAGTATGAGATAGGGTTTTATTAACCAAATCCATGTACCATGATCCGTAAGTGCAATATACTTATTTCTCATGGTTTCATATATGTATTTCACAGTCTATTTCCCAAACAGCATAAACATAGTCTATAACCATGTATTGACTCATTTATTAAGCATAACCATTAATTGCTGAAAGAAAGTAAATATATGCATGCACTCATCATATTACACATATATTACCGTGGTTCACCCCCTCCTGGGCTACGCCCACAAAGATTTGTCTCTTGGATCTTTTATTATGGTAGTTCTATATTTTCGGCACCACGCGCCTACAATTCCCCTCTATGGGTGAGATCTATATGAGGTGAACTAGATCGCACCAAGCTCCACAGCCTACGATCTAATCCTCAGATATACCTTCTCCCTTTCATGTCCTTGCTCAACAACTTACAAAAATGGTACATAACAGTATTGCATAACGCCTCCATTCATGTATTACTCTAATGGAATGTTATAAGAATCTGAACCCATACAAAACAATGAACTTACTGTAAAATCGACAACCTAATATCTAAAAACCGAATCAACCAACCTCCCTTTATATGATACCTGTGTATCTATATTTATACATTTTAGGCTCTTCAGCCTTCCTACCAAAAATTTCCAAAACCCTAACCCTACCGACGTTAGGTCTTCCTCCCATGCGCGTGTTGTTCTTCCTCTAGCTATCGCTTTCCTTGTGCACGCTTTCTTGCATGTGTGCATGTTTTTCTTTCATCAGTGGTTATTTTAGTGTCTACACACTTTATTTCCCATGATCGTCCTTCTTTCCACTTCGGCCTGGTGCCAACACATACCAAATGATGGGGTCTGGATTCAACACACTTTTTGAAACCAATAGTAAAAGACTATGGCCAATCTTCCCTCTCCACATTGGAAGATATTCCATTTCCAACACTCAACATGCAAGGAAGAAAGCCGAGACCTTACATGAGTTAATAATGTTCTCAGGTGAGCCTAAAATCCACGATTCTCATGAGCTGGATATCAGTCATGTCAGGTCTATCGACGTCACTCATCCAAATATCCATGTTGTTGATTTTGAGGAGGATAAATTTAAAGGAGTACTCTCATATGATGAAGTCTTTCACCAGTTTCCACATGATGGTACAAAACAAGAACTTGATAGAACAAGAAGAATTAAAGATGGAAATTTTAGCTCAATTCCATAAGTTTTGTCAACAAGAATAGGATACAAGCAATGCTAAACAACATCAGAAGACCAAAAAGGAAAAACAACTTGAACATAAAAGGCTCCAAGATGAGTAATATTATCAAAGAAGATAGACTGAGGAGAAGAACAAGATAGAACATGAGTGCATGAAACATCAAGTCACTCTGCAAAAGAATAAATAAGAAGAATCTAAAAATTTGGCAGAGGACAAGGAATCCAAGAGTCTATCTAACGAAGCATAATCCAGGAAACTGGCTGAAGTGGTAGAGGTGAAATGATTGGCTGACGAGGCTAAATCAAAGAGGAAAGTTGATGATATTTTGAAGAAAATAAACCAAACCCTACACACTTCGTCGACACCGAACCTAGGCATTGTAAATATACGTCCTCCTGAGTACGCCCCCATAATATCCATACTAGGAGATTCCTCCCTCTCTTCCCAAGCTCTCAATTTTCAAGGATTTGTAGTCACTACTGGAGACTACTACGTCTACAATAGAACTAGAAGCATCAAGAAGAGATCTGAGAAAAGAAATAGAGGAGAAGACACCAATTCTAATTCATATGAAAGAAGGATATTAGAATGGAAGGTCGGATAGGATATAGAAGAAAACATGGTCCAAGCAGCTTCAATGCTCAATGCCTTTGTAGGATTAAATGCCTCCTCTATCCTGGAGGTAACTAATGCCCTGAACATTGCCAGGAAACCAATAGTAGAGCCAGAAACAAAGTTGAAAGGCGTAAAATACCAATTCTTCATATATATCCAGGAATTTGTCAAATCAGTTGAAGGTCTAAACTCAGGTAAGATCGATGGTGCCCTATAGGAATAAAGAGACCACTTGAACAAAGAGTTTGAAAAGAGAATGAAAATCCTATGGGACACCCACGGGAACAAGTTGGAAATGGAAATACATAAAATCAATACCGCTCTAGAAAATACTAGAGCCTCGACATGTACTGTGGAGTCCATCAAATCACAAGCGATGGCTGCCAGCTAAATTTTAGCAAAGGAAAGGAATGAACTCCTTAATATGTTGATGAACATACGGGTGGAGCGTCAAGAAAAACTTAATTTGCAACACACTTTGATAGAGACTCAAGGAAGGTATCGGGAATCTAGCGAGGCTCTTGAGGAGATGTGATCCATGTGGATATTTGTTAAAACCTAATATTGGCTCATTACCCCTTAATTGGGGCATATTATATTAGTAATGTTGTTTTATTTGTGTCGGCTTTAGGCCATTAGTTGTAATTATACCGCCTAGTCTCCTATATATACCAAGGAGACATTTTCATTTTGAATCATCTTGTACTTGAACATTTAAGTGGGGTAAAAGGAGGTTTCTCCCTTGAAGAGTCTTATTATTTGAAATTATCTCTTTTTCAAGGCGTTGAGTACTTTTTCTGAGGTTTTTCTATGCTATATTGATATTTGGTTCTTAACAAATGGTATCAGAGCTCAAGGTCTTGGGGTTTCACTGCTACATCTGAGACACCTTGGAATTTTCGCTATAATTTGTTTTCTACAACATTTCAAAAGAAACATCTTGGAGGATATTTAGTATATGGATCAAGGTACGTTGGGTTCAAATTTCAGCTCCTGAAGCCTTATTCTTTCGGAGATACAACCTATACAAGATAGGGTTTTGGAATCATCCTGAACTGAGTCATTGCAAAATTTTCTCTATAAAATATTTTCTGTAACGTTTCAGACTCTGAACTCTGAAGGATATTTACAAAAATTAGTATGGTATCTGTGGTAAAAATTTTAGCTTCTGGTTCATCTTAAAGTTGTATATACACCCTATGTAAGATAGGGTATCTAACTAGTCCTATTGACTAGTCTCAAGAAGGTGTTCCAGGTAAAAAAATCATAACTTCTTCCTAGAGTATCCAAATTGAGTGGGATTAGTTTCATTGGATCGTGGATAGTCTTTATTATTTTTGGTATGAGTTTCATAATTTTATATCATTCATTTTGTGCGTGGCACGCTATACAAGTGAGATCTCTTGGAAATGCCAGAAATTGGCAAGTTGTGGGGAAGTTATCATGAATTCCACTTGGCACATCCAATTTTGATCAGACCTATGTCATTACAGAGAAGAAATATCGGAGAACTACATAAAATAAATTTTCATACCCAGAAGGGCCGAAAATTTGTATATTCAACAAAAGAAAGATTGTCTAACAGAACCACCTCAAAATCAAGGTTCAAAAGTGATACTTGGCCAACATGCTTCCACACCAAATAAGCCTCCATACAATCCTAGTTGGACTCTTGATGAAGGTGAAGAAATGCATAGGGACATAAATGATTTACAAAAGAATATAGTAACAAAAGATGAACTACAAGAGATGGAAGCTAAGTTGGAGGCAAAGATGGATGGTTTAAAAGAGGAGATCATGGAAGTATTGAAACATTTCGTAACAGAGAAGACACCTGAAATTGAAAATGCATCCCGTGAAATTCATGATGAGGACACAAGGAAGGTGAATCAAGAAAGGAGAAACTCCAACTTTAGGTTGAAGACCAACCACGTTCCTAAGATCAATATGAGGAAGTTTGATGGCAAGGACCCAATCACATGGATACTTCAGATTGAGCAATTCTTTGATCTACATAATGTGCCACATACACAAAAGGTACTAATTGCTTCTTTATATTTAGAACCTAATCAATTTGTATGGTATCGATGGATTTGTTCTTGCAAATCACTCATCACTTGGACAATTTTCATGGAAGAAATGATAGCACACTATGAGGATACAAGGAGCAATACCTTCTTTAGCC
>ML784163.1:212838-227159 GCA_009831015.1 Picea engelmannii | reverse complement strand
GTTCAAAGGTTTGTGGCAGAATGTTTGGTTTGCCAACAAAATAAGGTGGAAACAATTAAGACCCCAGGTATTTTACAACCATTATCCATCCCAAGTCAACGCTGGGAGGAGGTTTCCATGGATTTCATCATAGGGTTACCAAATTTTGAAGGAAAGAGTGTCATCATGGTGATTGTTGATAGACTGACCAAGTACGTACACTTTTGTGCACTCTCTCATCCCTTCAAATCTAGTACAGTTGCCACCGCATTCATGGAGACAGTTCAAAAGCTACATGGAAGCCCAAAGATTATTGTAAGTGACAGAGATCCCATCTTCACTAGACATTTTTGGACAGAATAATTTTCTTGTTTGGGTACTCAATTGGCTCATAGCTCATCCTATCATCCTCAATCTAATGGAAAAACCGAGATAGTGAACAAATGTCTCGAAGGCTACCTTCGTTTCTTTGTCTCTGATAAACAAACACAATGGTTCAAATGGTTACCCTTGGTAGAATGGTGGTATAACACTTCCTTTCATACTGCAACAAAAATGACACCATTTATGGAACTTTATGCATACCACCCTCCTTCCATCAATTCTTCTCTAAAAGAAAAATCTAAGGTTCAAGCAGTGGAAGATCACATCGAGAATCAACAACAAGTTCTCCAAATCTTAAAGGACAAGCTGACCATGGCATAGAATCACATGAAACAATAAGTAGATCAACATCGTAGTGAAAGAAGTTTTAAAGTAGGGGATTGGGTGTTTTTAAGACTACAACTATACAAACATATGTCCCTCAAGCAAGCCAAGAAGGATAATAAATTATCACCAAAGTACTATGGCCCTTATAAGGTGTTGCAAAAGATTGGTACTATGGCATACAAATTTTAGTTGCATGCATCTTCACGAGTACACCCAGTTTTCCATGTTTCATGCTTAAAGAAGGTTATAGGCGACAAGATCCCAGTTTAAACTATATTGCCAGAACTTGACAAGGAAGGAAAAATCATATTGGAGCCTAAATCCATCACTGACACAAGAATTCGGCAGCTGAGGAATAGATCCATTTCAGAGTATCTCATTAAATGGAGGAAACTACCAGCTGAAGATTCCACTTGGGAAGATGAGTATTTTATACAGAAACATACAAAGTTACTCAAGCATTGTAGACAACACTTGTCTCAAGGGGAGGGGCATGTTAAGCCCTAATATTGGCTCATTACCCCTTAATTGGGGCATATTATATTAGTGATGTTATTTTATTTATGTCGGATTTAGGCCATTAGTTGTAATTATACCTCCTAGTCTCCTATATATACCAAGGAGACATTTTCATTTTGAATCATCTTGTACTTGAACATTTAAGTGGGGTAAAAGGAGGTTGCCCCCTCGAAGAGGCTTATTATCTAAAATTATCTCTTTTTCAAGTCGTTGAGTACTTTTCTGAGGTTTTTCTATGCTATATTGATATTTGGTTGTTAACAATATTGGTGGCCACCCACCTATTCCAACTGGCTCCTCTTATCCTTCTTAGTACAACACATTTTTATGTACTTTGGTGCATACCCCACCCCCTTCTCTCTGAGGCTATGGTGAACTCCCATTCTAGGATTGTTCTCAACACCTGAGTCAGATTGACTCTTTGGATTCCTACTGGAACCCAACGAACTTTATCACAAGTCCTTATTTCTCTAAAGTGCAGGTCCTTTTAACCCCACGACTCTCTTCTTGGCCCTTTGAAGAAAGTTGGTGGTGACACTCGCTCTCCGTGCCAGGCCCTTTCTATCACGTGACCTCGGGCTATGTCCCGGGGCTCAACCACACAAGTCCCTTCGAGTTTCGGCCTTTGAATCTTTCCACTACAGCCAAATCTTATATCCTCGAACTCCAGATCGTTAATTTTGATAGCGCGAGGATCTATGGTCCTTGTCCTTCCTTCCAATTAACGGCTACGATCGCTTCAAACTCCAACCTTCGGGAGTTTTCACCTCTCCTATATCGATCTCTCTCAATCAATGAATTAGCGAAGTGTTTATCCCACTCCATGTGTCCCTTCTAGATCCAATGGTCTGTATTCAAACCGCTCTTCCCGACTTCATGAAGGTCTTCGTTTTCTCTTGGAAAAACTCCCAGAGCTCCAACTCTCAGATTTCCTAATATTCTACCACCTGTCTCTTCTCGAAGATGGATGAATTCATGGCCTTCGAGACTTTGGTAAATCCTCGACCCCTTTTGCACACTTAGCGCAATTTCCTTCTCGAGACATAGGATGTTCTTGAACTTCTTTTGCACTCCTTGTAGAGTTCTGTGCAAACTCATCTGTGACTTTTCTCAGCTTGAAAACCTTCAAGGTTCTCAGTTCCTATGCGTCCTTCATTGGAATTTCTCTTGTCCTCCTGGAGCTTCACAAGCTTCCTCTTGAGCTTGTAAGATGAACTTACAGTGTTCCTGGCGCACTCCTTGCGCTCGACTAAGATTTTCAACATCTTCTCCCTTAGCCTTCTTGGAAGTCTTAAGGCATCTCCTTTCCTTTGTTCATGCACTCTTACAAATCCTTCCTTCCTCAGAGTATTCATCCACCCTGGGGTTCTCTTAAGGAATCGAACACTTCAGAATGTGTTGCTCTCGTATGCTCTCATACTTGGTCTATGCCCTCTTGGAAAAGTGTTACAGAGTGTTCAGTAAATATGTGTTGTGTTTCCTCCTACACAATATTTCTTTCCAGGGTACTTAACCACCTTGAAGTTTACTCTGGAGTCTATGAATTATCCCAATATGCCCTCCTGGAAACTTCTCTTCTGACTCCATCGATTTTTGACACACATTCCTTGCGTCGGCTCACAATGTTTCCACCCTCTATCGTGCACTCCTTGCACTTAGCCTAGAGAACCAGACTTAATCCAACACACTCATAGATAGAAAATTATATCTCTATCCCTGCAGATGATTTCTAACATACATCTATAACTAAAATGCATACAAATGAAATTCATAACAAAATATGCATTACACATAAATTGATAAACAAGAAAAACTATTCCTTTTCTATTAATGGCAGAATGTCAATTTACAATGGTTTTGAGTCCAGACTGCAACTGTGTCTCGGCCCTCATCAACCTCCTCAAATTGGATTACAATGATTTTTCATCAAACTTCAACAACCTCTATTGGGTATACAATACAATATTTATACAAGAGGGGCTCGACAAGCTTCCCTCCAAGCTAAACTAGTGGTGTCTAATCACCATTCAAAACGCTTGACTACTGAGGTAGATTACAATGATGGAAATATGATCTGAATTGGATGCAGATCCCTCCTATCATCAACCACTTAATGGAAACCTTATCTCTAGCTTGTGCGAAGGCACAACTTGGCTCCTCTGACTTGTTAGTATTTATTGCCTTGATCACGCTTTATATTCTCGAAGGTAAAATGAGAGGGTGACGCCTCTCCCTTCCTTCAATGCACGCCACTCGTGCTAATCAGCTAGCGCATGCTAAGGTGGAGTGATGTTCCTACATCATACTCCACGACTATGGAAATTAATGAGCTCCTGCTCATGAGCTTCCCAGCTCTGTTGAAATCCTTTTGGATCCCAAACTTTCTCCTGGAGCTGTCTGTCTGCTCCTGTGCTCGTTCAGGTTCCTTTCTGTCCATCTTCTCCTTGCTGATCGCTTCTTCTGATAACCTCAACATCAGCTCCCTTAGCTCATGTATCACCTCTTCTAGCTGCTTCATCAACTGGTCTTCTTTGTGTAGTCTACTCGTCTGCAACTCTTCATGTCACTTCATGGGTGAATCATCCTGACCTCCCATGCTGCTTTCATCTTATGTGACACTAACTAGCCACTCTGCTGTAAACTCCAATTCCGCAGTCTCACCACTGAACTATTTGTTCAGCTACCTCCTCTGAAAGATTGACCCCTATCATTTCTTCGGTTGTTTCTATTCCATCTTCCTCCAGCAACAACTCGTGCTGGTGTGTCTCCTTTGGCATGGCTAATTCGTGGAAACCATCTTCTAGTTTCGAACTATCCAAACAATCCTCCAGTGCCTTTAACTCCTTCTACCACTGAGTGAGTAACTCAACTGGGTGCTCCTCTCCTGTTGGGATAGACTTCAATATCTATTCCTCTTCCCCCATGACAGTATCATCTTGTTGTCCTTCTGTTGCATCTACAAAATCTGTGCTAGCCTCTCCTTGACTGCTTGGCAAGAATATCATGACTCCTCCAATGACCAGAACGCTCCTCTGATCCTTTGCCTTGGTAGTGGAAGTGTTTAACTTCTCATTGTCTTCATTCACATGGTTTGCAATTCCGCATGTATCTTCATATGGATGAGACCTTTCTTATTTCTCCTCTCCATCTATCAACACCCCTTGCTGACATGAACTCGTATTTGAGCTCATCTCTTCTCCCTGGCCCACTTGGAAATTTGGGATGTCTCCTCTACCCTCCTAACAATTTACAAGATCAACTGACCCCTTCACATTTCCCACCTGTCAACCTATGAGATTCCTCCTATATCTCTTTCCCTCTCCACTGAGGTTTTCGACATCTCTCAACCACCTCCTCAACACCTCTTTTTTCTTCCAGGCCAACAACTTTCGAACACGCCACCTAGTTGTCCTCTTCAAAGGACACTCGTATCTCCAGTGCACCTTTTCTTCCTGTTGCATCTGAAATGCTAGTGTCTCCATCCTTTCTCAGATTTCACTGATCTTCTTATCCATCTCCTCTTTGCTTTTTCATGGGCAGACTTCTCCTCGACTATGCTCATAACCTCCAATGACTATCTTGCTTCACCTGCATCCCACCTGGCCATTTACCATATGATTCACACCTTGCAATAGCCTCAACATAGTATCTCAGTATGTCTCCCTTACCTACAAAAATCAATTTTATATTAGCTATGATACCACTCCTAGAGTAGACCCCACCCCTCTCTCTTCTGGGTTGCAATGACCTCCTGGTCTAGGATCGTTCTCAGCACCTGAGTCAGATTGACTCTTCGACTCCCTGCTGGAACCCGATGAAATCTATCACATGTCCTTCTTTCTCCAAAGTGCAGGTCCTTTTAACCCCACGACTCTCTTCTTGGCCCTTTGAAGAAAGTTGGTGGCAACACTTTCTCTCCGTGCCAGGCCCTTTCTATCATGTGACCTCGGGTTGTGTCCCAGGGCTCAACCACACAAGTTTCTTTGGGTTTCGGGCTTCAACTCTTTGTACGAAAACCAAATCTTATATCCCCGAACTCCAAATCACGAATTCCAATGGCATAGGATCTACGGTCCTCATCCTTCCTTCCGATCGATGGCTATGATCACTTAATAATCTGGCCTTCAGGATTTTTCACCTCTCCTATCTCTGTCTCTCCCGATTTGTGAATCAACGAAGTGTTGATCCCACTCCACGTGTTCCTTCCAGATCCAACGGTCTGGATTCAAACCACTCTTCACGACTTCATGAACATCTTCGTTTTCTCTTGGAAAACCTCCCCATGCTCCAACTCCCAGATTTAATGATCTTCTGCCACCTGTCTCTTCTCGACGATGGACGACTTCATAGTCTTCAGGACTTTGGCAAGTCCTTGACCCCTTTTTCACACTTAGCACAATTTCCTTCTGAAGACTTAGGCTGTTCTCGAACTTCTTTTGCACTCCTTGCAGATTTCTGTGCAAACTCTTTTGTGACTTTGCTCGGCTTGAAAACCTTCAAGATTCTCAGTTCCTCTATGTCCTTCAGTTGAATTTCTCTTTCCCTCTTGGCAGCATCATGCCCTTCCTCCTGAGCTTCTAATATGAACTTACAGTGTCCGTGGTGCACTCCTTGCACTCGGATAAGGTTTTCGACGGATTCTCCCTTAGACTTCCTGGAAGTATTAAGGAATCTCCTTTCCTTTGTTGATGCACTCTTGCAAATCCTTCCTTCCTCAGAGTATTCAACAACCTTAGGGTTCTCTTAAGGAATCCAATACTTCAGAATGTGTTTCTCTTGTATGCTCTCGTACTTTCTCTATGCCCTCCTGGCAGAGTGTTACAGAGTGTTTAGTAACTCTGCGTTGTGTTTCCTCCTACATAGTATTTCTTTCCAAGGTACTTAACCACCTTGAGATTTCCTCCTGATTCTGTCAATTATCCTGGTATGCCCTCCTGGAAACTTCTCTTCTGACTCCACTGAGTTGAGACACACACTCCTTACATCGGCTCACAGAGTTTCCACCCTTTGTCGCACACTCCTTGCACTTAGCCTAGAGAACCAGACTTAATACAACACACTCACAGATATAAAATTGTATCTCTATCCCTCCAAATGATTTCTAACATACATCTACAGTTCAAATGCATACGAATGACATTCATAACAAAATACCCATTACACCGAAATTGATAAACAGGAAAAACTGTTCTTCTTATATTAATGGTACAATATCAATTTATAATGGTTCTGAGTCCAGACTGCAACTGTATCTCGACCCTCATCAACCTACTCAACTTGGCTTACAATTATTTTTCATAAAACTTCAATAGCCTCTACCGGGAATACAATACAATATTTATACAACAGGGGCTCGATGAGCTTCCCTCTAAGCTAAACTAGTGGTGTCTAATCACCATTCAAAGTGCCTGATTATCGAGATAGATTAAAATGATGGAAATATGATCCGAATCAGATGCAGATCCCTCGTACCATCAACCACTTAATGGGGACCTTATCTCCATCTTGTGTGAAGGCACAACTTGGCCCCTCCAACCTGTCATCATTTATTACCTTGATCACGCTTTAGATTCTCGAAGGAAAAATGAGAGGGTGATGCCTCTCCCTTCCTTGAATGTGCACCACGCGTGTTAATTAGCTGTCGCGTGTTGAGGTGGAGTGATGCTCCTACATCATACTTCTTTGTAATTGTGGGTTCTACACTTCTGGGAATGTTTGAAGCCCTACACATCTTCTAGGTGGATATTGGTGGCCTTTTTTATATCAGCACATCTTGTTGTACTTCCAGGGCCGTTTTGGAGCTCTAAACAATGTTTTTAGTCTCGCCATAGTCAAATTGTAGACGAAGTTAGATTTTTGTGGAATAGTGTGTATTTCTCTGAAAGACATTTCCAATGGGCTATCACGTGCCTAAAACAGAGGTTGTATGCAAAAGTTATGACCCTGGGAAGTTGAGGTACTAACTTACCCATAGGGGCCCACGTGAATTTTGGTGTTTCACCTCCTAGGGTTAAGTTTTTGGATGTCTAGGGTTTTGGCATTCATGAGTAATATCAGAAAGGCATCTAGAGCCTCATTGTAATCATTCTTCTCAGACATATGTGCAACAACCACATCTCTTCTTAGAGATAGCTACCACTATTCGAGCAAGTGTTTAAGTTCTGTAGTTTTACAGTTTCGACCTATTTCATTTATTCAATAGAAGATATTGTCCAATAGATATCTTTGTTGTTCTTCATATCTTTGTGTTCATTGTATTCAGTCTTTTAATTAGTTTGTTCTACTCCTAAATATGGATTAGTGGTATTAGAGTGGTCTTCTCTTTATTTATTTTTCTTCGTGCATGTCCTCGACAATATGTGGGTACAACAAGTTGGGACTCGAACCAATCGAGACGTTACAAGATCGTCTTCACTAATCCCAACAACAACCCATGGGGGACGAAAAATAAAGATGATGGAGTAGGAGATCCTATTAAAATTTTCCTCGAGGAAGCCCTCACACAACAAAGGAACAAAATGATGGAAAACTTTGCGCATATCCTTCGACGACTGCCCATAGGAGAAGCATATTCATCAAGCGGACATGAAACCCCCTTCAAGGTACAGATTAATTTTGATATTCCATTATTTGAAGGACTAAAAGATGTGTATGTTGTAGATAAATGGTTGAATCTGCTCGAAGGGTATTTTTCGGTCCACAATTTTTTTGATAGAGAAAATATTACTTTTTCACTCCTCAAGGTCGTCCCCCATGTTAAGGACTAGTGGGATACTTACTCTGAGCAAAGGGCCATAGAGGAATCTACAATATTTGTGGTTTCCCCTACATGGAATTCCTTCTGGGATGCCATTAAAGAACAATACTACCCTATTGGAAGCTACAAGGACCAGTACACCAGATGGGCCACCCTGCATCAAGAAAGGGACCAGACAGTACCATATTTCACCAATATTTTTCATACCCTGCACACCAAATTGGGTATCAAAGACTCTGAGAGACATATGGTGCTCAAATGCAGTGGCTGTTTTCATAGATAATTTAAAAAAAAATGGAGTTTCTGTACATTACCTCATTGGGCACGGCCTATAGATACATTGTCAATATCGAGCAAAAATTTAAGCAAAAGAGGCAAGAGTTTGGATCTGCAAACTCCTCACAACCAAAGAAGGGAAAAGGTGGACCCAACCCACACAACAAGGGACCGATATGAGATGGCCACTCTTAGGAAAACTAGTCCATGCCACAACATAAGAAGGGAAACAAGAAGATGAAGAAGGACATGGGGAAATGGTGTGAGTACCATAAAATACCTTGGCACAACACTGAAGAATGTCGCTCCAAGTAGTTAATTGGGGCTGAGTTGAAGGATTCCAAGTCAGAAGACGATTATGATTCTAAATCAAATCTAGAAGGAGGGAAGTGGATTATCGATGATAAACACAATGGCACTATCGCTACCACCAAAGTCCATCCAAGCAAACCAGAAGAACCATAGGAAGGGGAATTCCTCTTTCACTCACAGATGTGGGTAAAGGGGGATCTGCTTCATTTCATTGTCGATAGCGGCAATTAGAAGAACTTGATCTTAGTATAAGTCGTCAAGTGGTTGGACCTACCGATGACACTGCACCCACAACCCTACACCATTGGCTGGCTTCTTCAAGGGAGAGATCTTTGTTTCATCCAACAATGTCGTCTGCGCTACGACATCAAGGCTTTCAAAGATGAGGTATTGTGTGATATTTCTCCCCTTGAAGTTTGTGATGTTATTTTAGGACAACCATATTTGTAGAAGTGTCATGATGTGTACGAGTCTAGACCCAGTAGTGTTATTATTACTTTTCATAGACAATTGAACAAGATACCAGAGGTAGCGTCGCCTACCATTATTTCTTTAATCTCTACTAAGCAATGCAGTAAAGTCATTTCACAGACCAGGAAATTCATCTTCTTTGTGATCCTTGCTCACAGTAAGAAAAAGGTTTTCGCCACATCCGTGGCCTCTACACAGAGCCTCTCTTTGTAGCAGAAGCAACTCGACAAGATCATGGAAGAATACAAAGACATATTCTCCACACCCACTGGAGTACCTACGCATTGCCAATTCAAGCATCCAATTGATATGACCCCTGATGCACCTCTACCTAATGGACCAGTATATCATCGCTCACTGATGGAAAATGATGAAATCATGCATTAGATCCAAGAGATTCTTCAAAAGGTGCACATCAGACCCAACTCCTCCCCTTGCAGAAGCTTGATTGTGATGGTGCAAAAGAAGTTCGGGACATTGTGACTTTGCATTGATTACAGATCCTTAAACAAAATCACAAGCAAGAACCGGTACCCAATTCCTAGGATTGATGACCTTCTTGACCGAATCAATGGGGAAAATTTCTTCAACAAGATTTACCTAAAGTCTAGCTACCACCAGGTTCCCATCGAACCAACTGATGTATGGAAGACAACCTTCAAATCTAAAGAAGGTCTCTTCGAATGGTTGGGCATGCCCTTTGTCCTAAAAAATTCACTAACCACTTTCATGAGGTTGATGGATGATGTATTGAGACCCTTCACCAACTCTTTTGTGGTCATTGATTGGTTTTCAAAAATGGACATCCTCACAACCTACAAGAAGAATATCACAATGACAGATATTGTCAAGCTCTTATTCGAACAAGTGTGGGTCCATTTTGGGATACCACAGACCATAATCTCCAATTGGGACAGCAAATTCCTCAAGGAATTTTGGTCAAGTCTTTGGTCATTGTTGGACACCAAGTTCACTAAATCCACTGCTTTCCACCCCCAAACAGATAAAAAAATAAAGGTCGTCAATCGAAATATCGTGCACATCCTGCACATGTACAACTCTAAGCATCCACGTACATGGGATGAGAGTATCCCATATGTTCAACACAATTACAACAGGGCTCTCCATAGCTCCACCGGCCATATCCCATTTCAGGTGGGGATGGTATTCCAACCCTTGGGTCCCATTGATGTTTCACTACCTCTTCCCACCACACATACCGACTCTTCCCATGTTTAGTCTCAGAGAAAAAAAGGAACCAGATTCATTGAGCATATTCAACACATTTGCCAATAGGTCCAGAATATTTTGTATAAATCCAATGCTAAGTACAAGCAACGCCATGATCAACACATGGTACTGCACTAGTTTTAGGTTGGAGACAAAGTTTGGTCACATTTTCAGAAGGAGCGTCTCATAGGGGCACATCATAAGTTGCACCCACTTCACTATGGGCCTTACACTATCACTGAGGATTTGGGTAGAAATTCTTTTGAGCTCAACGCTCCACCCTTCCTTGGCCTGCACCCAGTGTTCAATGTGGACCTCCTTTGACAATATTTTCCACCATTATTGGACACTTTAGAGATCAAAAAACAATTGAAACCAACATATAAAAACCTTGAATGCATGGAACAAGAATCCATTGATCATATAGTGGACACACAGGTCAAGGTCACTCGCCAGCAACAGATCCACCTTTATCGGGTTGTCAAGGTAGGGAAGCTACTACACCAAGGAAAGTGGCTCACCCAGGGACAAATCCAACAGAATTTTCCTCACCCGATGGGGGAACTCAATGAAATGGGGACCATTGCTTCCAAAGGGGGTAGGATTGATCCAGGTGGATATTGGTGGCTACCCACCTATTCCAACTGGCTCCTCTTATTCATTTTTAGTTCAGCACGTTCTTCTGTACTTCTTTGTCATTGTGGGTTCTACACTTCTGGGTTGTCTGAATCCCTACACATCTTTCAGGTGGATACTGGTGGCCTCTCACCTAATCCAACTAGCTTATTTTGTATGTTTTCATGTCAGCACATCTTTTTGTACTTCGAGGGCCATTTTGGAGCCCTAAACAATGTTTTTTTGGCTCACCACAATGAAATTGTAGACATATTTAGATTTTGATGGTGGAATGTGTAGTTCTCTGAAAGACCTTTCCAATGAAATATCACACGCCTAAAATAGAGGTTGTATGCAAAATTTACGACCTCAGGAAGTTGAGGTAACAAATTACCCATAAGGCCCCACATGACTTTGACGTTTCACCTCCTAGGGTTAGGTTTTTGGATGTATAGGGTTTTGGCATTCATGAGTAATATCAAAAAGGATTATGTAGCCTCATTATAATAATTTTTCTCAGACATATGCACGTAGCAACCACATCTCTTCTCCGAGATAGCTACCACCATTAAAGCAATCATTTCAGTTCTGCAATTTTATAGTTTCATCTTATTTCATTTATTCAATAGAAGATATTGTTCACTCGATATCTGTGTTTTTCTTCATATCTCCGTGTTTATTGTATTCAACATGTTAATCAGTTTATTTCGCTCCTAAATTTGGATCAGTGGTATCAGAGCAGTATGCTCTTCATTTTTTTTTATTCGTGTATGTCCCCAACAAGATCTAGGTACAAAAAGTTGGGACTTGAAACAATCAAGTCGTTGCAATATCAGTCACGTCAAGCCTGACAACAACCCATGGGGGACGAAAAAAATGATGATGGAACAAGAGATCCTATTAAAATGTTGCTCAAGGAAGCCCTCGCATGACAGATGAAGGAAATGATGGAAAAAATTGCTCAGATCCTTTGACAGTTTCCCAGGGGAGAAGCATCTTCATAAAGTGGCCATGCAACCCCCTTCAAGGTATAAGTAAATTTTTATATTCCATTATTTGAAGGTCTGATAGATGAAGATGCTATAGATAAATGGTTGAATCTTCTCAAAGGGTATTTTTCGGTCCACAATTTTTTCGATAGGGAAAATATTACTTTTGCACTCCTCAAGGTCATCCCCCATGTTAAGGATTGGTGGGATACTTACTCTGAGCAAAGGGTCGTATAGGAATATGCAATATTTGTGTTTTATCCTACATGGGATTCCTACCGGGACGCCATTAAAGAACAATACTACCATGTTGGAAGCTACGAGGACCAGTACACTAGATGGACCACCCTACGTCAAGAAAGGGACTAGATAGTACCATATTTCACTAATATTTTCCATACCCTACGCAAAAAATTGGGTATCAAAGACTTTGAGAGACATCTAGTGCTAAAATACCATGGATATTTGCATATATACATTCAAACATAAATGGATTTTTTGGACATCGCCTCATTGGGCACGACTTATAGATACGTTGTCAAGATCGAGCAAAAATTTAAGTAGAAGAGGTGAGTGTTTGGATCTGCAATCTCCTCACAGCTGAAGCAGGGAAAAGGCGCCCCCAACCCACACAGCAAGGGACTGAGTCGAGATGGGCACTCTCAGGACAACCAGTCCAATCCACAACAAAAGAGGGGCAATGATAATATGAAGAAGGACACGTGAAAATGTTGTGAGTACCATAAAATACCTTGCCACAACACTGAAGAATGTCGCTCCGAGAAGTCACTCATAGTCGAGCTGAATTCTTCTGAGTCAGAAGTCGATTTTGATTCCGAATCAAATCTAGAAGGAGGAAAGAGTATTATGGATGTTGAACCCAGTTCCATTGTCTCTACCACCAAAGTCCAGCCAAGTGAACCATAACAACCATAGGAAGGGGAATGTCTCTTTCACTCACAGTTGTGGGTAAAGGGGTATCTGCTTCATTTCATTTTCAATAGCGGCAGTTAGAAGAGCCTGATCTCAGTAGATTTTGTCAAGTGGTTGGACCTACCAAGGAAACCACACCCACAACCCTACACCATCGGCTAGCTTTGTCGAGGGAGAGATATCTATGTCAGCCAACAATGTCATCTTCCTTAAGACATCAAGCCTTTCAAAGATGAGTTATTATGTGATATTTCTCCCCTTGAATTTTGTGATGTTATTTTAGGAAAAACATATTTGTGGAAGCGTGATACTGTGTATGATTCTAGACCCCGCAATGTTATTATTACTTTGGGTAGATAATTTTACAGGATACCAGTGGTAGTGCTTCCTACCACTATTTATTTAATCTCTGCTAAGAAATGCAGTAAGGTCATTTCACAGACCGGAAAGTTCATCTTCTTTGTGATCCGTACTCACAGTAAGAATAGGGTCACTGCCACATCTGTGGCCTCTACACGGATCCTTTCTTTACAACAAAAGCAAGTGGACGGGATCGTGGAAGAATACAAAGACATCTTCTCCTCACCCATTGGGGTACTGATGCACTGCCAAGTCAAGCATCCAATTGATCTAACCCCCGATGCACTTATACCTAATGATCCAGTCTATCGTCACTCCGTGATGAAAAATTATGAAATCAAGTGTCAGATCCAAGAGCTTCTTCAAAAGGGGCATATCAAAACCATCTCCTCCCCTTGCGGAAGCCCGATTGTGCTGGTACAGAAGAAGGACAAGACTTGACAACTCTACATTGATTACAGATCCTTAAACAAAATCACAGTCAAGAACCAGTACCCAATTCCAAGGATTGATGACCTTCTTGACCAACTTAATGGGGAAAATTTCTTCAACAAGATTGACCTAAAGTATGGCTACCACCAGGTTCCCATCGAACCAACTGTTGTATGGAAGACAAGCTTCAAATCTAAAGAAGGTCTCTTTGAATGGTTGGTCATGGCCTTTGGCTTAACAAATGCACCAACCACTTTCATGAGGTTGATGGATGATGTATTGAGACCCTTCACCAACTCTTTTGTGGTGATATATTTGGATTAAATCCTCATATTCAACATAACTTGGAAGGAGCGCATGCGACATATTCAATAGGTTTTGAGAACAGTGCGACAACACAAGCTATATGCCAACTTGGAAAAATGATCTTTTGGCATGAACATGGTCCAATACTTGGCATACATTATTGATGAGAATGGGGTACATGTTACTCCATCTAAGATCCAATTCATTCATGACTAGACTGCCCCGACCACACTAATTGAGCTTCAGAGCTTCGTGGGACTAGCCTGTTGGATCATGTTGTCATTGATGCCAATGGTTTGATTGATTGATGTCATTGATTGATTTCAAGTGATTGATTGATGTCAAAGGATTGATTTATTGATGATTGATGTAATATAATATGTATTTTTCTTGATGATATTGCATAGATGAAGATGGATCAGTGAGTTGTC
>ML784163.1:172127-195980 GCA_009831015.1 Picea engelmannii | reverse complement strand
GATTTATGCATAGTACTTCTTCAAGTACAACCCATTCCTGGGTTCACTCAAAGGGATACCATCGTAATCTACCAGCTCATATGCTCCTTTTTCCAAAACTCGGCGAACAATATAAGGACCTCGCCACATTGGTTCAAATTTCCTAGCTCCTAACACATCTCGATATTGTTCATAGAGAAGAACAAGATCACCTTCGGAGAAAACACGAGGCTTGACATGCTTGTCATATTGTGCCTTGACACGTTTTTTCTGGGCTTCTATTACTAGCGTGGCGTCACGCCGAGTTTCGTCTAATCGCATAAGATACAATAGACGTTCTTCTTCAGTAGAAGTGTTGGGTAAAAGTTCAACAACTAGCTTTAGAGAGGGTATCTCACATTCTATAGGAAGAATGGCTTCCACACCATTGACTAATCGAAAAGGTGTAAACCCAGTAGCGGATTTGACAGATGTCTGGTATGCCCACAATGCCGAAAACAACATTGTGTGCCAACTTGTTTTATGAATTCCTATCATCCGTCGAAGCATAGTTATAAGAACTTTGTTGATCACTTCGAATTGACCATTAGCTTGTGGATAATAGGGCGTTGAGTTATCATGACGAAGACCCAACTTTTTCGTAAGTTCTGACATCATAAAATTCCTAAAGTGACTACCGTGATCAGTTACGATAGCTTGGGGAACACCAAAATGAGCTATGACATGATTAAAAAGAAACAATGCTGCAGTATTTCCAGTATTATCAAATGTCGGCATTGCCTCAGCCCATTTTGTAAAGTAATCAACAACTACAATGATGTAACCATGCCCCTCGGCCAAGTGAGGGTGACATGTCATGAAAACGATGCCCCATTTTGCAAAAGGACCAACTGAGACCACAGGATGAAGAGGAGCAGGATGTAACCGAATATTCTGATTGTAGGTCTGGCAGGCATGGCATTTCTGAATAGCAGTAATGCAGTCGTTAAATAAAGAAGGCCAAAAATATCCTGTGCGTAAGATCTTCTGGGCAGTAGCATACCCAGACATATGACCACCGCATGCTCTGGATTGGCAGTCATTCAGAGCTTTCTCAGCTTCGTCAAACGTTAGACAACGTCGAAAAACATAGTCAATTCCTCGATGGTAAAGAGTATCCCCGAGGATAATGTATTGACGAGCTTGATAGCGTATGCGACTTCGGTCAGTACTAGACAAAGCAGGCCGGAAAGTCTGGGTTTGGAGATATATAATGATATCCCCATACCAAAGATCATCAGTGCTAATAAGGAAAAGAGATTCATCGGGTAATGAATCTACTGCTACATTTTATGTTGCAGAATGAGGAAAATCACATATCAACTCAGCAAAAACTAAGGATTTCTTAGACTTGGCGTGATCGAATTCCAAGTCAAAATCCTGGAGTATGACAATCCATTTGGAGTACTTTCCCCCAAGCAATTGACGTGTCAAAATATGTTGCATAGGGTTACAATGAGAAATCACCATAGTCTTACATGAGAGGATATAATGCCGAAAGCGTTGGACAGCTTGAACTGCAGCCAAAGCCAGTTTTTCAACATGTTGATACTTGATTTCAGTTGGTGTGAGACTTTGACTCAAGTAGTAAACAACATGTTCGTTGTGCGCATCATCTTCTTGGATGAGAACCATGCCAATAGTGTACTCCGAGGCAACAAGATAAATGAAATAATTGTGACTGTAATCGGGAGGAAAGAGAAGCGGAGCTCACGTGAGGGACAACTTTAAAGCTTCAAAAGCATTGTTGGCAACGGTATCCCAGACGAACTCTGAATCTTTCTTTAGTAGCCGCGTAAAACCACGAGTTATCTCAGTGTAATTAGGGATAAAACGACGAAGAAATTTTTCTTTCCCCTGCAAACTTTGCAATTGGCGTAGTGTAGAAGGAGGAGAGAGATTAAGAATCGCCTCAACCTTAATAGGATCCACCCGGAACCCTTGATGCGAAACGATAAAACCTAGAAGACGACCGGATTCTACACAAAAAACGCACTTATGAGGATTTAAATGTATACGATAGAACCGACAGCAAAGGAAAATAGCCCGGAGGTGGGTAGGATGATCGACTCTGCGCATAGAATGAGCTGGTAAATCATCCAAATAGGGTTGAACGATATGCTTGATATCATGAAAAGCATAAGACATAGCATGTTGAAACATCGCGCTAGCATTCTTAAGACCAAAGGGAAGTTTCCTATAGGAAAAAGTACCCCAAGGACAAATAAAAGCAGTCTTATGTTGGTCCTCGGGAGCAATGTTAATTTGATTATAGCCAGAGAAACCATCCATGAGAGAGAAGATTTCACTGTCGGCACAGTCGTCGACAATCTGGTCAACGAAAGGGGTTGGAAACTTGTCTTTTGGACAAGCTTTGTTAATATCCCTATAATCAACACATACACAAATACTGCCTCCTTTCTTATCAATTGGAACAGGATTGGAAACCCATTCTGTTAGAGCCACCGGATAAATAAAACTGAATTTTAGAAGTTTTTCAACTTCGATCTTGATAGCCGCCACTTTACGTGGGTGGACATTTTCAACAATCCCAGGTTTAATGGATATGTCAATGGGAATCGTGGGTGAGATGTTACTTAAGTTCCCTTCACCAAACACATCGTGTGAAGTCACGGGAACCGTCGAAATGACAACAACGGTCAACGGAGTCGAAATCCATTGGTAGTTCTCAAGAGTGTGTTGTTCCAGAAAGAGTATGGAACAATGATGTCCATCGTCCCAAGGGGTGTCCTCCATGACGAACATGATCATCTCGTCAGTGGGAAAAATAACATGAAAAGGATCGGGAGACGACTCATCAAGAGAAGAGGTAGAAGGTGTTGCCGATTGAATGGCTTGATAAGCGGATTCAACCGGACTTAACGGTATTGCGTTGCCAAAACGAAGATGATCTCCAGGGTCAGGGACAATCCAAGGGTCATGTGACGCAGGAAGTTTTTGAGGCACGGTGGAAATCATGTTGATAGAAGCAACTAACGAGCGTGGAACATCAGGTGGTGGAATAGGAAAAGTACCCATTAACGAGGAGTCCTTTAAAAGGCCTACACCGACATTCTCATAACCTGGCGGGGTTTTAGCAATAAACAGAATGTTGCCAGTACGTGTATCAGAGTTGAAGAAGGCAAGTTGGTCAATGGTGACAACCTTCCCTTGATGAGGGAAACGGACTACACGGAAAAGTGTTGACACAACAGCGCGCATGGAATCGATCCAGCTATGACCAAATAAAAAATTATAATCAAGAGGAGCGTCAAATACTTCCACTTCAACTTGGACCATCTTACCTTCTAGTGTAATGGGAAACGAAGGAAGAACACCGTAAGGCTTAAAACCAGAGCCATTGAAGGCTTCAAGAGTATTTTGTGATTCATTCAAGGGAGGAGAGCCAATGGCTTTCCAACAAGCAAAAGACATTACACATGTTGAGGCACCCTCGTCGATAACAGTTCGACAAATGTTCTTGTCAGAGACAACAACCTGTATCTGGAACGCGAGTTGAGGGGGTAACCTTGGAATGTGATCATCCAAGTCAAATACTATGAGATCTGTATCTGTCGGGTCAATTCCACCAATAGCTTTCAACAGTGCCTTCCATTGTGCAGGACAAGGGTGAAGGACTTCAAGGGCTGACATCGCGGAAGGTGCCTGGGCCAGATCTTCAACAATGATGTAGTTCTGGGCCGCACGAGCATGAGGATTGAAAGATGATTTTCTAACGACAACTTTTGGGGGTGGTCGCAGAACTGTAGCAAGGCTTGGTCGTTCGAGATGAATAGGACCGTGGGTAGGTGGAGTCGTTGGAGATGGTTGTACCAAAGCAGGAGGTAAATCGTCAACCTTCTCCTTAGATGGAGTATAATCTTTGGCTCTAGTCATGAGCGCAACGTTGTTTTGCGTAGAATCACCAGTACACATCAAAACATATGATGTCGTAGAAGAGGATGGTTGGTCGTGAATGACCAACTGAGCCTGCTGTTGAGACGGGAAGGGTTGGGACAAGACAGGCGGTGTAGATGGTTTGGGTGCTCCTTGAAGGAACTTCGTAACCTCGGCACGTCATGGACCATCCTTTGTGTAGTGATCATCACCACAGATAAGGCAAGGATATCGGGGTTTGCGCTTATCCCGGTCCTCAACGGGAGTAGTTTTGGGTTGCTCTGTTTGATTATTATTCTTTCCCTCCTTATTCTTACCTCTCCCCTTTTTAGATTTGTTTTTACTGGCAGGGGTAGATTGAACAACATTGACCTCTGAAGTTTTGTCGGTGGGAGGGGCAGGAGACAGAGCATTTTGAACATTAGAAGAAGCAGATTTAGGGGTTGTACTTGAAATAGAATGTGAGTGGGCTTGGGTAGTACCAATCACACCGTCAGCTGCATGCAAGGTAGCTGGAGTAGTTGAAGTTCTGGAAGTATCAGGACGAGGTAATTCAGGTAACAAATCGTAAAGTGTTCCCGTTTGTGAATAAATGAGATCAAGATATTGAGCATGACTTATAACCTACTCCTCCGTAACAACGCCACCCATGACAATGTCTTTACCAATTTCGTTCACAAAGGATTTCATAAACCATTCTGCCAGTAATTGATTGGGGAGTTCAAGTTTAATGAGACGTCGACGTCTTCGCCACTCATGGATATGATCATATATATGAGTGCCTTTATTCTATTTGAAGGAAGTCAAAATCTCAGTCCTGGAATCATAACAGATCGGTAACTCGTAATGTGTAAGGAAATCCATAGCTAGGGTGTTGAAATCAGAGAAGAAACCTCGTGGAAATTCAATATACCACTTCGCAGCAGAACCGGTAAGGGTTCGTTGAAAAAGACGTAAACGAATAGAGTCATCCATTAACGAGTTGGATGAAAACCATAGGTGAAAGGTCATAATGTGATTGTTTGGGTCCTCTCCCACTTTGCCATCGAATTTAGGAATGTCCGATGGAAGCTTGGCTGGAATAACAGGCCATTGGGGAGAGTGACGAATATGATCATTCAAAATCCTAGACAAGTCCGACGAATCCAAAGTAGCAAGAAAAGGTAACTGTCAATTCACCTGCGGGTACTGGTGGCTTTGGGGTGGAAGCCCTGTCGGCAAACCAGTAGGACTGTAAGAAGTCTACCCATAATGGGAAGACCCAGGCTGATTCGGTGGTGGTTGGAGAGGATAATAACTCGGGGGATTGTATCCTTGAGTAGGGATATGAGTTTGAGCATTCGTACCCCAAATAGGATTAGGTATACCGGGATATGGTTGGCCTATAGTAGGCACAGGCAACTACTTCCCCCCAGTCGTTTGAGGAAGATTTTGTAGCATCTAATTCCAATACTGGGCCAAAGCAGGAGGTATATTTTGTCCAAAAGGTGGGGTTGGTCCCCCTATCATAGGTGGAGTTCCAACTGGAAGTTGTGTGCCAATCGAAGGTTGTGTAGTAATTGGATTGTGTCCGGTAAGAGGAAATTGAATCGTACCACCTTGTCCACCAACAGGAATCTGCAAGTTTGGTGCAACGGACGGGATAGTGCCACTAGGATTAGGATTGCCAGAAGGAAATTGAGGGAGTGTCGGAATAAAACCGGGAATAGGGTGCCCAGGAAAAGAAGGACAACCAGGAGTACCATATGGGGTTTGTGGAGGTGTTGGAACAGAAGCATTCAACAAAGCATTCAACGCATGGTATCCGGGTAGTAGAGTCGGAGTGACATTGGGCATTCGTTGTGTGTTGATAGGAGCAAGACCAGCTGTAGTGAACCCGGTTGGGACATTCATAGTCTTTGCGAGATGGGCCATCTCAGCAGGGAGAGTAAAGTGATAAGTGGTATTCACCGGTACAGACTCTGTCTCAGAAAACACCGGAGGGTTGATTTGAGAGACCACAGGTGAACCAGGACCAAAAAGGGTCCTGCGGAAATCACCTGCAGACCAAAAAGGATCTTGGCCCTCTACCCCAGGAAAAGGCCCAACGGGTGATCCAGAAGATGTAACAACTAGTTCTCCGGAAGAATTCAGTCGTCTAAAAGGGCGCTGAGAATCACGAGGAAGTCGAAAATCCTCTCGAGTATTTGTAATTCAAAAACGTTCTAGAGAATCAGTGCGTTCCACTTGTGGGGTGGTGATGACTATGGCTTCACTTGGCCCAGGAGAGCCCTCAGGTGTACCTGTAGGCAAGGGTTGAGAATCGTCCAGATGCTCTGGAGATAAACCTTGCATTCTATGTAAACGACGTGGAGGAGCTATTGTAAACGAGTGACAAACTTCACGAAGAAAATCCTATGGTCAACTTCGAGAAACAAACAACACGTGCTAGTAAACAAAATCTAGGAAGCAATCACCAGGCAAACAAGACCTTCTAATTTCGAAGCCACTAGTTGGTGATGAAATCCAACGTTGCAACAACGAGATGAGAAGGGGCGGGGCTATGGTGGAAAAGTTACGCTTACGACCTGCTTAACGGACTTACACCCTGGTGCAAGCTCCCACACATAATCATGGGTATACCCTCCAAGGAGCCCGAGTGAGTTTGGTCAATGTCAATTCCAGGTACTGTGAAGACTTTTCCCTCCACAGTCACCTTGGGTAAGAACCTAGAGAGATAGGCCACTAAGGTTACGACCAACAACAATAAAGCCTGGGGGAACAGTCGACAGTCCGATCCACACGCAAGGGCAGGGTATCTAGCCCGAAATCAACTCAAAAGGCTTCCACTCATCATTGTGGGTATACCTCAGAGTGATCCCCGTAATACGTGCAATCTCTACATTGATATCAACAAAGAAGGGTGAGTAACTCTGCCAATACCAATGCGACCTCGTGCTTGACCCTTGTGTGTTTTGTGCTTTTGGAGAGTGTATCTCTCTTGCTACTCCAAAGCGTTAACCTAGCTAAATGTTGGTGTAAAAGAGCCCTAGAAAAGAGTTACTAGATAAATTTTATGATTACGCAGTGTTATTAAAGGTTGTTGTTTACTCAAAGGTAACGGAAATGAAACTTATGTTGTATGACTCTGACCCAATAATGCAAGGATGAGAATGAAATGTATCACTTTTCGTTCAATGAATCTTATGTATGGTAGAGAGAGAGTTTTTGAGATCAACCTTGAACTATAATGCACAATTTCCATTCAAATACCAATGCAAACAATCACTTATCAAATGAAAATACTCTATTGTGTCTTTCTAAATACTTCAACAAGCTCAATAATTTGATTTTTCAATGTTTTCTAAAGATAAAAACAATTTTTTGAAAGAAAAACTTTGTTGTTCACTTTTCAAAAAGGACCCTCACTATGCCAATGAGAGCACAGAAAATCAAACCAATGAACAAGCAAATAACCCAATCCACTCTTTCAATGAAAGCAAAAATAAAGAGCAAACCAATGTAGTCTTTTCAAATGCAAAAGAAAATGATCTTTCAAACCATAAGCAAATGAGAAAAACCAAGCAAACTTAATTTTCAACCAATCACTGGATCTTAACTAATCCAACACACTCAGAGTCTGAAATCAGAGAGAATGGTTTTACCAAGAAAAGCCAAGAAACGAAATTCAAGCCACAAATGACAAGAAAATCCTTGAAACCTTAAGACTATTCATGCATACAAACAAAGACAAGAAAGCTATCAATCAGAGGTCCAAGACACTCATAAGAGGCAAACAAACTGATCTGAGTAGTTAAAAATGCCAAAACTTAAAATCAAATTTTTGAAAAAGAGTGTTTGCAGGCAGGCAATATAACACAGTGCGAGAATCGTTTATTCTCGTAGGTGACCCTTGAGCAGGGTGCGATAACTTCACACTGAAACCTATAGGCAGAGTGTGAACTCTACCTATTCTCACAGGCTGCAATTAAGTGCAGTGCGAGAATCCCTGAACATAAGCAAAAATTTGAAAAATGAAGCAAAATTCAAGAAGGCTTCTGGACCCAGAAGGTCTATCAAGATATCCTGAAGACTCAGAGACTGATAGGACAAGAGAAGAGTGAAACCAAAGCAAATGGCCACAGAAAAATATCAAAAGCCACATAGAAAATGGGATTGTTCCCTAATGGAGTTTCCAATTTTGTTATTGGATAAATCCGTAAGTGCGGACACAAACCGATCTCCCTAGATTCACCTGGATCTAGAACACAGCAAGACAGAATAATACTCTTTCCCTAGATTTTGACTATTGAATAAACTAAGAGACAAGAACAAGTTACATACCTTATAATCGCTTCCTATGGTCTTTGTTGCTCCTGCTTCGCTTCAGTGCTTTCATACAGTCAAGACCAAAACAATACAAACCAACCAAAGTGAAGAAAGCACAATCTATTCAACAGTTAATCTATGTATATGATCAAGGAGTTATACAATAAAGTGGAACTAGCTTTATGGGAAAGGGACATATTACTATATCATATTGATGGAAAGTAAATATTACAACCTGAGCCTTGATGTTGCAAACTTCCTTTCGATGGCCCTTGGCTCCGACACACACACTTGCTCACTTGCATGAAGAAGATCAACCACCTTTGATAAACTTGCTAGAGTTCTTAGCTGTTGTAGTATTAGTCCTTCACACAATCTTTCACCAATTCTCCAATGAATCTTACTTATCCTTGTTTGCTTGCTTTCTTGCTTCTAACTTTTTCCATGAGAATTCTCTCAATATATAGGAGAGAATGAATTAGTTACTTAGATGAGAATGATCCCAATACTAGGATAACCATTCGAATGCCATCTCATCCTTCTAGAAGATTCCTTTCTAGAAGCTTTGAGAATTCATATTTTTCCTTGCTTAAGAAAGAGTTTGCACCCTAGCAGTTCAACACAGTGCGAACTTCTTGCACCCTGGCTTAAGGCAGCCTGTGAGAATCATGCATTCTCGCAGGCAAATATACTAGCAGCCTGCGAACATTCCTCAAAAATGTGATTTCTGGAAAGAGATGAAGGTAACTTTTCTCAGGAGAAAGTTCCAATGAAGAGCCTGAGTACACCATCATCAATACATCATCACGATGACCAAAATCATGGGTAACAATACTGGTGGTCTCTCACCTAATCCAACTAGATTATTTTGTATGTTTTCATGTCAGCACATCTTCTTTTACTTCCAGGGCCATTTTGGAGCCATAAACAATGTTTTTTTGGCTTGCCATAGTCACAATGTAGATGAAGTTAGAGTTTGACAGTGTAATGTGTATTTCTATGAAATACCTTTCCAATGAGCTATCACAGGTCTAAAACGAAGGTCGTATGCAAAAGTTACGACCCCAGGAAGTTGAGGTACCAAGTTACCCATAGGTGCCCACATGAATTTTGGCATTGTACCTTCTAGGGTTAGGTTTTTGGATGTCTAGGGTTTTGGAATTCATGAGTAATATAAAAAAGGCCTCTTGAGCCTCATTGTAATCATTCTTCTCAGATGGATGCGCATAGCTGCCACATCTCTTCTCAGAGATAACTACCACCATTTGAGCAAGTGTTTCAATTCTGCATTTTTATAGTTTAGGCCTATTTCATTTATTCAATAGAAGATATTGTTCACTGAATATCTATGTTGTTCTTCATATCTCTGTGTTTATTGTATTCAGAATGTTAATCAATTCATTCTACTCCTAAATCCATATCAAGATGGTTAATTGGGAGGAAATGCACCAACCTCCACCTACCTCCCTACCAGTATATTCGAAAAGAGAGAGTGACTTAGGTACCAAATGATTTTCAACATGAACAAACATTTCTTCATGAGTGCCAACTCTACCCAAAGAGTAGTTGCTGACACAAATGCGCAGTTGTGGAAAGAAGCTAATGATCTCATCATAGAGGCAGGGGTACAACCACTGCAATCTATAGATGAAATGACTTATGTCAACAACATGGCGGTTGAAGTGGAACATTTAAAGAAATCCATTCAGGCGAGCATTCAAGATCTAATGCTATTTGAAGAAAAATCAATTGAACAACATATGTTGTCTCCTACCCGGCTCACCCATAAGATTCAATCCCTTGTAAAATCCACGATGGAGCAGTTATATCAAGAAGTGTCTGCAAAAGTGTGTAATGGAGAATCAATCTTAGAGAGATTGCAATCAAGAAAACTCGAGAAAATTTTAAACGACTAGTCCACTTGGAAAGAATATCAAGACCAACAATAGGAGCAGACCACGTCATGATTACATAATTCCACAGTTCTTTCCAAGTGTTTTTTTCTTCTGATATTATAATCTATTCTGGAATATGAAGAGTCTTTTTTGTGAAATGACCCAAAATTTTATGATTACCAAGAAGAAATATTGTAAGCATTTTCCCCTCACTATATAAAGGGAGTGCTTCCCATTTGAAAGGGATTTTGGTTTTGGAATCTAGAACGATAGTTTTTTTACTGCAAGATAATTTGAATCCAAGAGACATTCTAAATTTCAAGATTATGGTATTGATGTGTGTGAATGAGATTATTCTATTTATGCATCTCTCTGTTTGTAGTCTGTGAATTTTAGTTGATGAATTACTTATAAATTAATGTTTGCAGTTTGCAGTTATCATGGTTTTCAAGATGAGTACATCGATAGTATAATGTCATTACATTTATCAATTATTTGGCTCTAACAGATTATGATATAAAATTTACATATCACTTTTTTCATGAATTTATTCTACTCAAGTAATGTGCATTATTCATTGAATTCATTTGTTTTTCTAGTTTGTTCCTGATCAGGATAGATTAATTTAAATAGTATTAGTTTAGAGACTGCATCTTAGAATAATAATCATACCTCTTAGTTTAGTTTTAGTTAGCTATGTTTACTTCTTTTATCTTATTTTTAATTGATCTGAGAACCTTTGGTTCTCAGATTCATATTTAGTTAGTATTTTAGTTAGTTGGTAACCAGGCCAAAAGTTATTACAAAGTGCTACTCCAAATGAGAGTGGGTATAATTGGGACCTCCCATTAGGATTTTTCCCTCAACTGATGAAAGGGTCATTTTGGCCCATCAACACAAAGGTTGTCTAGTTGGTGGTTGGGGAGATTCCAAGGTGGTGGGTGAAGGATCAGGGGGTTTACCATATTGGCAACTACGAGTTTGAAAGAGGATTTCCTCTTCAGTGGTAAGGAGGATACCATGGTTAGTGCTATTTCGTAAGTGGGATTGGTCAGGTGGAGGGAACTTCCCCTATGGGTGTGGGCATTGGGCCGCATCTGGTTGAGTATTAATGACTCCTTGGTGTGGGATCGGGTTTTGTAATACCACCAATGGTGTTGGTGGTATTTAAGTGGGAGGTCCCTATGGTGGAACTTGGGGGTTGGGTTGTCACTGGGGATTCATGATGTCCTTCATACATTTTTAGTTATCGATTTGGGGGGAATGGTGAGTGTAATGGCCATATTCTCCACACAATTCACAAGGTTAGTTGGTTCAAATATTGTTATTTCTCCCTTGGAATGGTTCTCCATTTTTATTTCCCCCTTGAGTGTTTGGGTTGCATTGGCGTTGGTTTCCCCATCTTGGGGATTTGGTTGTGAATGTTTCCCACCTTGTCCTTGGTTCCTATTCTTTCATTTATTCAAGTTTTTATTGGGCTGGTGAGGTGGGTTGGTTGTATTCAAATGTTCAAAATATTGAACTTGTTGGAGAGGGGAAGGTTAGATGAAGTTGACCCCTTCCTGATGTTGTCCGTGTGGGGGTAAAACAGGTTGGGGAGGACCCAAAAAAGGATAATATGGATTACCTTGTGGGGTTCCATATGGGTTGTAAGAAGTGGATGTGTCTCCATTATTACTGGGTGGATATGTATTTGTTAGTGGGGGAACCGATTGCAGGATGGGTATTGGTTGGGGAAGGGATGTGAGTATGTCTAGACCCATGGTATGAAGAGTGAGTTCCATGAATGGTGGAGGGGGTGGTGGGGGATGGTAATATGGAGTTCCCCTATACATTGGAAAGTATGGATTGGTCCCATATGTGGGTATTGGTTGCACGTGTGGTTGAATATGAGCCATGGAGCCAATCAACCCATCATCGACAAGCGATGTTCTAGGTTTTTCTTGACCAAAGGGAAAAGGATGAGGATCATATGGAAGAACAATCTATAGGTACCCTAATTGGGAGTATATGAGGTCAAACTGTTGTGCCTTAGTGATGGTTGCATATTTAGTTTGGGGGAGGGTTGTAGCCACATCTTTGGAAAGGGTAGGAATGAGCGATAAGAGGAACAATTCTAGCCTTTGTTGTGGGGTGGTATCCACCTTGCATATGCTTCAATGTCTACGCCACTCATGATTATGGTCAGAAATATGAACGAAAGTGGTTTGTTTGCATTCTGAAAGAATATCCAAAGTAGTGTCATGACGAATAGGGAGTTGAAAAAAGATAGGAATGCTTTGGCTAGAGACTTGAAAGTTGCATGGGAACCATACTTCTTGTCTAGGTACCATTTGGTCGCAGTTCTAGTGAGGGTTCTCTTAAATACATGTAGATATATGAAGTCTTCCATTATGTTATTGGAAGAGAACCACAAGCGAAAGGACTTGACATGGTTGGTTGGGTCCTCTCTGGATTTTCCTTCAAACTTAGGAATGTCAGAAAGTAGCTTTATGGGCATATTCAACCAAGTGGGGTTGTGCAATATGGGATCATTTGTCAATTTGGTTAGATCTAGGATATTGAGTGAAGCCAATTAGGGCATGACGGGGGTGGGTCCTACCATCGTATGAGAGGAATTGGTTCCTTGGGAGTTTTTACTTTGTGAAAAAGTTTGAGCTCTGCCTCCTTGTGGTGTAGGGTTTATTTTTTAGTTACCTTGGATATTGGTTCCAAGAAAAGTGTCCCCTAGAAATCCCGATCCTAGTACCATAGCACTAATTGGTGTAGGCGGTGGTTTTGTTGATGTCTCAACAAAATTAGGAGCACCACCCAAAATTCAGGGTAAGTTTCTCAAGCGCCTAGAACATTGGGGATACTATGGCTCCCCTATGATTCTATCCTAGAGGTGGGTGTGTGTAAATGGTGGTGAAGAATGATAGGAAAAACTTCTTTCAAATTACTTTAAACAATGTATTCATAAATTCTATGTAATTAAGTGGTGAGAATCATACATCAAAACAATGTGAAAGGTAGTTTGGGATCTTGTAACTCCACGCAGGAAAAATAAGAATAAAATAACAAGTGCACATGTCCTATCCGACATAACATCGTTCCTCTCCAATAACATTGGACCTCCAAAAAATCCCTCGACAGTGGGGCTAGAACCCACTTGAGGAGAGGCTAGTGAAGGGACGAACAATCAGTTATAATGAGGGGTGAAGCAGGAATATCGTGGATGTATTGGCGATATTTCCAAACAATTGTTCAAAATATGACTGAGGTGAAATTACATCCCACAACCGCCACCTTGGGTAGATAAATCCTATATTGGGCTACTAATCTAGCTCCATCAAGCACATCATTTAGATTTTCGGCCTCAGAAATCGGTCATAGGTTGGATTCTTTCCAAGCATTGGGTGACCAAAGGAGGCATGCACAGAACAACTAGACCTCGACCTTTGACCCTTCACGGGTGTCTCCATGCATTATGGTGTAGGAATTCTTGAGTGGGAAGATTTTGGCACCGTAATTCACAACTTTCTAAGTTTCAAGTGAGAAATGATGATGGGGAGTTATTTGGATCCCTATCCCTAAAATATTAACTTATACTAACAAATTCTTTTTTGTTCCTCTTGTGGAGGTTAGAAGATGGGTTGATTATGGTTTATTTTAGAATGTGAGAGTAGGATGTGAAGTTGGTGTCATGGACCAACTTCATTTTTATGATGGTGTGCCGAAAAGGCTCTTTACTAAACAAGTCAATACCAACAAACAATTTCAAGTATCTAGCAAAACGTTTTTTGAGTGAGTGAGAGTGTGTGCGAGGAGTGGTGAATGTGAACAAGTTTTTTAATAAGTTATATTCAAGATTTTAACATGGTGGACATCGTGTGGTCATTTCCTCATCTTGTTTATATAACTTACTAATTTTTTTCAAATGACCCTTGCAAACAAATAATCCAAAGATAGCATGGTGGATATGGCAATCCTTACTTTGACTATTTTATCTCCCTAGGATGTTTTGTAATCTAAGAAATCTTTGAAAATTATCCCTAGATTGTGATCATTTGGGCATCTATGGGCTCTTACAATCCTTTAAAATTCCTGAATGAGTTACTCTAAAATTTTTAACTATCCTAGGATTGTGCACATGTGGGCATGTGTGGGCCCTTACAAATCTTAGATTTAAGTTTCAAAATTAGCTAAGAGGTATTGGCCTCTCCTAGAGATTGATTTATTTTATTTAAGGGAGACGAAGACTTGTTTAGGAAATATCTTTTTTGATTTACAAGATCACACTGGGGTGCGAGGAAAGAGAATACTCCAAGATTACTTAAATAAGTTTCTAGTCCCGGATTAGTGTAATGATTTTGTAAAAGAAAAGAATATTATGAAATTCACATGATAATATTTAGGCCATCCAGGTGGCAAGTAGGGAAGTAAAAGATGACGAGGTTCTTTTTATCCTCTCCAAATGTCTATATGTGGTTTTAGGCTATGTATGCAAGAGTGCATATCCAAGCCCGATTTTAATGGATTTTACAATAGTGCATAAATCAAATCTAAACTACTTGGTGGAAGTGAATTGCTCAAGCCTTACAATTTAGCCAAAATAAGACCAGTGAATGGCTAAATCAGAAACAGTTGTGCACAACTCACATAGTACACGGTTGAAGAGTTATGACAGAGTGCGGATGTGCACAGACCGTGCAACTATTTGCCTTGAATCTGCACAAATGCAAAGAAGTTGGCAAGACAAACATTTTGAACAATTTTAATCAATGTGGGATGAAATCATGTTCTCTGAAGGTGAGAATAGGTTGTTTTTTGTTAGAATATAATGGATGTGCTCATTTTACCATTGAAAATATTTCTATTGTCACCCAACCATAGGTTGAAGCCACCCTTCGAGCACCTTAACCTTGATAGAGAATCACTCCGGAAGCAAACCCTATGCTAGATAGCCAAACAAGGGGTAGCACACCTTTCCCCAAGGATAGCGCACCAACAAGAGATGATCATATAGTCCAAACCCTAACCAAGAGATAGTCCAAGCCAAACGTGATCTGCTAGCTGTAGTAGCTTCAATGGCAGCTCTCCTCTAAACCCGTGCACAAAACTGGGAACTGCAGTGCGCACAAGTGTTGCTATGCAATTCTGAGACTGCCTGCCAGAATGAAGACTGGCCTCCTATATTTATAGTAATTTTGGCTAACTGCGTGGGCAGACTTCTCATTCTGGGTATCTGTTTGTTCAGTATATATTATTTCTTCTGGCTGACTTCTTCTCTTGGAGGCTAATAGCCTAATACAAATTATCCTCTTGAGCCAACATGTCTTCTAGGGTTATTAGCCAACTCATTAGGGTTTCTTATTGCTTCTTGGAATATTCTATTCTGGTCAGGTTTACACGTGGAGGTAAATACCTCCCGCGGCTACTATAATATCAACACTCCCTCCTACCTAGGGAGGTATTATAGGTAATGGTCTTGAGAACAAACATACCATTCACCCGGTAGCATCAACATAGTTGTATAGACTAGATTATGAGCACCATCATCACCATCAGTGTCATCAGATGCATCATCTCTCGAAACCATACTCCATCTAAGTAATTAGACATGATGTTGGATAAGTCAATCACACCACAAAGTGACACAAAATCCATTCTTCTAATCTGGACATATGTCCTAGAAGAGTAAATGTCCTGAACCATTTTCTGTCTAGGAAATCTCTTTCCATTGATTATCCATCTAGCTGATAATCATTTTCAACATCATTGATAGTCTTCAAGGCAATCAGAACAATATCATTCAATAGAACACAACTGTGTCTATTCATAGTAGTACACAACTACAATCCAGTGGTACACTACCACACCAAGTAGCACACAGGTACTTGATGAATGACGTATAGTCACAAACAGTGGAACATATCCACCACAGTAGTATACATCTACTGTCTAGAGACACATAGTCTTCATAAAAATCATCTGATATCAACCTGCACAGAAACAATGTTATGATATAAACTTGAATCATCTGGGCCATTCTTCCACTCACATCTGTGAGATCTTGGAATAGCATCTACCCTCAAAAGGTAAAACATCAATGATGAGCTATCTGGACTATTCTTCTCAAGCAAGGAAGAATAACTGTCCTTATTTCTGAACCTGGACCATTCCCCACCTTGGGCCATTCCTCTGACACTAAACAAAGTGTAACTTGGAGAGAATGAGTCTACCCTAAGGAATGTCTATCCCTGATTGTTGAACCTGGACCATTCCCCACCCTGGGCCATTCCTCCTACACTAAAAAAAGTGCAACTTGGAGAGAATGAATCCGCCCTAAGGAATGACTATCCAAACCATTTCCAAAGGAAATGACTGTCCTACACCAACCTCCAAAACGGACCATTCCCTATGTTAACCACAATGGGAAATCGTTGTCTGGCAAGGTGGGCTAGTCTTCTTGAGTAACCCTCGAGAGGAGAGACTGACCTAGACCATTCCCCATGTTAACCACAATGAGAAATCACTGTCAATGGTGCATCAACAATCCATTGAACCATTTTCATTATGAAAATGACCGTTCAATCTAGACCATTTTCCGAACTGGAAAATGCCTATCTGTCAGAAATATCAAACCAATTTTTGAACTGGAAAGGAACTTCTCATCCTGGACCATTTTTCGAATTGAAGAATGACTGTCCATGAGTTAATAACACATCAGTGCTCCCTCCCAACCTGGGAGTCATCTCTTCCTTTTTTAATAAGGAAGTCGTATCCATGAGCTCGAGCTTGAGTACGCAAACTCTTTCATATTGTACAAAAGATTTACCAAAATGTCTTCTTATCTACTCATCTGTGGAGATATGTATTGGAGAACCACTTTCTCCTTTCTGGACTTCATCACGGATAATGTAATGCTTTATTTCAAATGTACTTCAGTCTAGAACACTGGTTTTCTTTGAAGGCTTCATGTAGCTCTGATCAATAAAGTATATCATTGTTGGAAAACTGGAACATATCCATGTAGCACTTCTTCTATCATCATAAGATCTGATCTTCTGAGTAATCATCTTGATACAATATCTTTGTTATAGAAAATCTTCACCACGATTCTGCTGCACACTGGAGGTTCTCCACCAAGTTATCTTTTGCATACAAGGGTTTCTTTCTGGTATGCTTCAAAGTCTTGAGGTTTCTCTTCATACTCTCTTTGTTCAATTGTTCTGGAGAATAGTCTTTGCATTCATCTGATGTAGAGCTCCAACCCATGGATATTGCATATCATATAAAGACTCATGTAGAGGTATGTCTGGTTTATTGGAACATGTCTAGTTTATTGGAACAAGTAATCATCATAATCTTCTCGCTCCATCTGGGAGAACCTCTAGTTCTGGATCTTGCAATGCTTTCATATATACAATGTTCTTCATCACAACTTTCAGTTCCTCTTCTTGATTGCTTTTATTGAGTTCATATCAGGTTGGTAATCTTGTGATTCTTAATACAGTGACTGGTTGTTCTGGGTTCTCTTTCTTTCTTGGAATCTTCATGTTCTTCCTAATTTTTTTTTATCTCTTGGGTCCATGGAGTTTCTTATAGATTCCATGCCCTAAAGATTCCACTTCTTGCTTTCATTATAGAATCATGGATGTGGATGGTCAACCAGGGATACTTTAAGGCTTCTCTTCGAAGAAGACTTCTTCTGAGGTTGAACTGAGCACGTACTGTCTTTCATGGCTGCTACCATGGATATATACTTCATCATCTTCAATGGATCATAGGATTAGCTCCCTCCTAATCCTTTCTTCATGTATGGGTGCATATGATCGGCTCCCTCTATCTAACAGAGTCCATGCTTCCGTTTGCATCCTTATTGTCTTCTGCAATATATAATCGGCTCCCTCCGTCTAACAGAGTCCATGCTTTCGTCTTATTGTCTTTTGCAAAACGTCAAAAGTCTTTCTCCAATTTTCTCTTGATTGCTAACTTCTTTCTGTCTTTGCTTCTTCTAAGTCTCTTCATGATTGATTCTGATTTCGCCTTATCTTGTAATAGCTTCCACATGATTTGTTTGATGTATTTCATCCTTTCATGTGTATTATTTAACTTGTATAATGATAGCAATCCTTATCTTCTTGTTCTTCCATAGGTATAGTTTTTCTTGGAACACATTATCTTCCAAGAGATAGATATACAAGATATGTACAGAGATGATGCAAACAAGATATGTACAAGAACTGAGAAGAGTATTGTTACCTTCAGAACAAGAAGTCTCTTTCATCCTGCTTAGTATTATTTGTAGGTTCCTTTTCTTCGGCAACTGATGCTTTGTGTTTCTCCTTCCTTTCTTTAGCTCGGGACAATGATTCTTGTAGTGACCATACTTTCAACAGTTGAAGCATTGTATTTCTGAAATATCTTTCTCTTGATTTGGCTTCCTCCTTGAGACAAGCTTCCTTTTGTTCCTGAAATTCTTGAATCTTGTTGTGAAGGCTTGATCATCGTACTTCTTTTGGGGTTTCTCTTTTGCACTGATCCTAGATTCTTCTTGAGCACAGCAAGTCCAAAGTTCTTTAAATGTAGGATACTCCTTCCTTGTGTTCATGCTTGCGGAAAATGTATCCCATGTCTTGGGAAGACCATTGAGTACTATGTTTACCAATTCCTTCTCTGAAATGATCTTTTCAATAGCTTGTAGTTGATCTCTTAACTGGGAGATCCTCACAAAGTATGATGTTATGCTATCATCNTCATTCATCTTCATGTCACAGAGCTCATTCTTTAGACTCATTATTTGTCCAATGTTTCTAACTGAGAAGAGGTTTGTTAGGGCATCATACATCTTCTTCGATGAGTCAAGATGGGAGATGTAGGGTATCAAGTGGTATTTTATAGAGTCCACTATGATACTCATGGCATTGATGTCACCGTCTTTGAACTTCTCCATAATTGCAACGTTCTGCGGTTCCTTCTCTTTTCCTTCTTCAAACTCTGGTTCCACAATCTTTCCTTTCACGATATCCAACACTTTATTCTTGGAAAGGACGAGGTCAATCCTTGTCTTCCACACTCTGAAGTTAGAAGCTCCATGTAACTTGTTTTCTGACTTCATAGAGTAAGTCATGGCTTCTTTGACTTGGTCAACCCTAGATTTGACCAGAAACTCAAACTTGATGTCTTGTCTTGCTGAGAGTATCGGGAGATGCGCTAGGATAGGGTGCATTGATCTATCCAAAAATTAGGTCAATCCCTTTACTTAAGGTGCCTCAATGAGAGGGTTAAGGTTTCTGCAACTGCACCTGCTAGTAACCCTGGCGACATTGCTTTGGTGACTGCTCCTACTAGAAACCCTAGTGGGAGTTCTTCAACGAGCTTAATATCCTTATGGCTATGTTTCCTTCCAGAGGTTAGACTGAATGAAGGAGGTGTGGGCCCATAACCTGTTAGAATATAATGGATGTGCTCATTTTACCATTGACAATATTGCTATGTCACCCAACCATAGGCCAAAGCCACCCTCTGAGCACCTTAAACTTGACAGAGAATCACTCCGGAAGCAAACACTAGGCTAGATAGCCAAACAAGGGGTAGCACACCTTTCCCCAAGGATAGTGCACCGACAAGAGCTGATTAGATAGTCCAAACCCTAACCAAGAGATAGTCCAAGCCAAACGTGATCTGCTAGCTGCAACAGCTACAATGGCAGCTCTCCTCCAAACCTGTGCACAAGTGTTGCTCTGCAATTCTGAGACTGCCTGCCAGAATGAAGATTGGCCTATTGTATTTATAGTAATTCTGGCTAACTTCCTGGGCCGACTTCTCATTCTGGGTATCTGTCTGTTCAGTATATATTATTTCTTCTGGCCGACTTCTTCTCTTGGAGGCTAATAACCTAATACAAATTATCCTCTTGAGACAACATGTCTTATAAGGTTATTAGCCAACTCATTAGGGTCTCTTCTTGCTTCCCGGAATATTCTATTCTCGTCAGGTTTACACGTGGAGGTAAATACCTCTCATAGCTACCATAATATCAACAGTTTTAACCCATGAAAAAACAAATGAGTGAGAAATAAAACTTTAATAGCCTAATTGGGGAGTATTTTGGTCCACATCTCAGTATGGTTGCCAATCTGTTGGGTTCATTTTGCCACTTGGGTGAGAAAAAAAAGGTCCCTTAACTATCTAGTTAGGCTAGCAAGACAACATAGTAGTTTGTTAGTTGATTAGTGGTTCAACTAAGGAAGTAATTAACAAATAAATAAAACTAAACTAAGCATGTAACAACTAAAATTGATGCAAGAGACACAAGGAATAACTACCAAATGAGACTGATTTTCGAATTGATAACACCTTGGAGAAATATGGGAACTTATGAGTCCCCTCTTCCTCCTTGGGAAAGCTCTTGAGTCCCCAACTACAAATATTTATCTCTTCTAACAATGGGTGAAAATGAAAATACAATGGTGAAGAATTGATATTTGAACTTCTCAAGTGGAGATAGGTGCAACACTTTCTATGAATGCTCAAATAGTTCTAGGAGAAAGATGGCTTCTCAAAGGAAAATTGAATAACATAACAATACTCAAATCGCTTCTTCTTCTTTGAATACAATGGTCCTCTATTTATAAGAGGATGGAAAGCTTTTTCCAAACTAGTTTCCAATGTGAATGGGAGGCCTTTGGAGGTACCTCCCATCCCTTCCAGTGATCCCAAGGCATAATTTGGGGGCGATTTTGGGTATGGGGGAGATCCACTTCATCCCATAAGTGGTTATAGCTCGATCAAAATCATCAATGTGTCGTTTCCGCATCCACGCGGGTTTTTCGACTGTCAGTCGTACGGGTCGTGCATTGTTCAAGTTGTACGTCATGTTATCCCACACAGATATGTGCGTGCTGATTGTGCTGAATATGCGTGGAACTTTAGAGCCACTTTTGTATAGTTTTGTGCTTATTTTTTCAAGCTAAGTGTAATCCTTCCATAATTATTGGGAGTATGTCGTTCTTGTGTTGATTGTTTCTTCATCCATTGTCTGTGTTTGTGGTGAGCAATGTTTCAATGATAATAGGTTTAATACTAGTTTTGATTTAGAATTCAATTATAGTTTCTCAACTATTAAATATCAAAATATAAAGGGCAGAAATCTTAGTACCTTGGCATAATTTGAAATGTCGTTGGAAGACTAGTGGGAAAACAAAATCAAAGATAAATTGATGTATCAATATAATAAATATAAATTTTATCCTCGATAGAAGAAAACACAGAGTTATTTTATCTATTCATGAGAAATTATATTTCAAACCATAAGCAAATTGAAACCCTCATCATAGGACTTAACCAAACATCTCACGACACGAGCTGACGACAGCCATGCAACACCTGTATGAATTTTCGCACCATCCCGTTAGGGACAGACACACTTGTTCATATGTCAAGGGATGGTAAGGTTCTGTGCGTTATATCGAATTAAACCACATGCTCCAGGCCCCCATCAATTCCTTTGAGTTTCAGTCTTGCGACCGTACTCCCCAGGCGGAGTGTTTCACGCGTTAGCTGGGCCCCTGATCCTAATCCTACCTAGTAGGCAGGCAGACCAAGGATGAACACTCATCGCTTACGGCATGGACTACCAGGGTATCTGATCCTGTTTGCTCCCCATGCTTTCGCACCCCAGCGTCAGTGGGGACCCAGAGAGTTACCTTTGCGGTTGGCGTTCCTTCGTATATCTTAGGATTTGATCCCTCCACACGAAATTCCACTCTCCCCTATCTCATTCAAGTGAAATGGTAAAGAAAGCACCCCGCCAGTGCTTTGGTGACTTTCACTTTCCACCCTTTTCACTGCCTACGTGCCCTTTACGCCCAGTCATTCTAAATAACACTTGCCCCCCCCCGTCTTACCGCGGTTGCTGGCACGGAGGTGGTAGTATAAGCTTAGGCAAGTGAGGTAAAAACCTCTTAAAAGGTGAATTGAGCGTGCTTCTATTTTTCACTGTCAAGCTTCAATCAAAGTGGTAGTTCCGGTTGATCCTAAAAACCTTTTCCAAAGGCGTATTTGAGAAATCAAAGTGGTGTTGTCGGTAGAAAAACCTTTGGATAAGGCCTGTAGTTTCTGGCATTAAGGTGGAAGTATTGTAGCTGTTGTTATCATTGATTGTTGTTAGGTATGCGGTTATACATCTAGTTGCTAAGCTACTTATAGAGAGATGCCTTTCCTTCTCTGGTAAAGTAAAGTATCTGCGATCGTTGACCCTCACTACGTATAGGTAAGTATCTTAACTCTTCCTTTTGTTCCCTAAGCGATTGAAGAGTACTATGCCTTCGTTACCTCTGGACCTATAACTTAATCTACTCCCACCTATGCCTCTGTTGCCTTTACCTCTTCTTACTTTGTTGCTAGTGGTGCTGGATCTTTAACTGGTTAGGATGCTGCTGTTGCTGTTGTTTGAGATATCAATCTATGTTCTTGCTGGTCTGCTGCTTTAACTCTTAATCCATCTAATTGGGTTGATGAAGTGTCCTTGAATCTTTGTGTCCTTAAATCCTATCCTTGAGTCCATGAGTTCTTTAGGTGGGACTCAAGGCGCAAGGCGCCTTGAGGTGTTTCCTAGGCGCCTTGCGCCTTGCTGGGTGCCTTGCACCCTTGCTTGGCTCGTTGCCTTCGCCTGGCTTGACGCCATGCTTGCCTCATTGCCCAAGGAGAAATCCAAGGAGAATCTTCAATTCTTAGAGAGATAAATCTTTGGAGGGAATGTAAGCATTTCTTTTGGAGGGAATGTAAGCATTGCTTGTCGGGAAGCCTGAGGTAAGCTAGTTCGGTAAGCTAGTTCAGAGTTAAGAGCTTGCCGGCTCTAATGCAAATGGTATGTAGTCAACATGGGTAGTTTTGTTCATCACGATAGGTAGTCGGGTGGTGGGTCGTCAAATCAGGATAGGTGGGTAACACATAGGTAGCTCAGGTGGTGGGTGGTCTAAAGTTATCAATGTTCGGTTGGGTGCGTGTAGCTTTGGGTACGTGGTTGGGTCAGTGGGTTCTCCAGACTCATAACTCATTTTAGAACTCAATAATACCAAACCCATTTTTCAATTCACCTGCAGGAACCAACTCATTATTTCATCGTCTACAAATACCCATGTATGAACATGTTTATCACATAAAACTAGACTTTTACATTCGTGGTAGGGTTTTGACCTATAAATAATTTCAGATCGCGATTTCATCAGAAGTGTATCAGTGTACACTTTATTGTCTGCGTACATGTTGGGGGGATCTATGTAGATAACTAAAATTTTCATAATCAAATTTTAGAGTTAAAGATACGTGCTAGAATTAAACTTATAGTTAAATTAATGAAGTTTGTTCTTTAACAAATACTCGATGAAGACACTAGTGATCGTACTAAATTGTCTTTGCATTTAACTCATGTACACTTGAAAAGAGAGAAATTAACCACAAATAAGGAACACATATGCCAAATCCCAAAATCCAGAATCCTTTATTGTTTGGAAACTGATTTAAATTAAAAGCTTAATAGGATCGGTACAAAATTTCCATCCCCTTTTTTTGTTCATCGAGCTTCTGATTTTAACTATTAAACTGAGCTTTATAAAATAAGAATGACATGCATTCAAAAATAGGATGGATCCCAGAATTCCAGTTGACTTTGTGAAGGATGTTTGAACAAACTTTCGAAAGAATAAGTCTCCAATCTGAGATTAGCTTGGGAGATTCCTCAAACCAT
>ML784163.1:73286-148175 GCA_009831015.1 Picea engelmannii | reverse complement strand
AAGATAGGGCATCATTGGATTATTGAAAAATTATTTTGAGGGTTCTTATGGTTTGGTTTTTCAATAAGGTAGTTGAAAATTGGCTCAAGGTTTTAAAATAAATAAGAAATTCAGAATAAGAACAGAAGATATTCCATTGACTGGTTAAAAGGTAGTCACATATATGGATTAGAACAATAAGGAAAAGAGAAAATGAAGTTTTCAATTTGTCAACTTCACAAAAATTCTTGTCTCAAAATATTATTAAGAAACAAGAACATCATCTTGAAATCAAAACTTGAAAATAATCACCACAACAAATCTTTATTGTATTAATTGATAATCAAGAAAACAAATGCATTGCAGTTTGAATAATGAGCTCAAGCATGAAGAGAGAAGAACAAAGTATAAAAGAGAGACTAACCATCCATATTCCTTTGCTATTAAGTGTCTAGTAGAACAGGAATGTCTTACAAGGAGTTTCAAAACAGGTCCCCTGGATCTCCAATTTTTGGACCAGAACAGAGTCTTTCTTTTGCCTACTTAAACTATCCAAAATATATCAGATCCTAATTTCTAGTATGATATTAATGATAATATTTGATTAGAATCTATCTACTACGGAGGTTAGCTCTAAAAGAGCATTTATATTACAAAAATAGATGGCATCTCAACAACTTAATCTCGAATGATTCTTTCAACAATACATTCGATCCTACAAAATAGGATTTGGTTTGATCTAGTCATGCATTTCAAGGTATTTGCCTTTTATGAGCCAAAATAAGTAAATCTTTCCCTGTTCCATGGTAAACATCCAAATTGAAAGTGTACCAAATTCTTCATAAATATTTTAGGGTATGATAACAGCAGTACCCTTGGCAGTCTTCTATTTGAGCTTTGTGGTGAGTACGATGTTATGCCAATAGATTTTGAAATTTGTTTCTCTAAGTGCTTTGAGAAATGCTCTTTGCTCTTTTTTCTTCCTCTTAAAACCATGTATCCTTTCTTATTGCCTGGCACTCCATTGTTCTACATGAGCCTTCTCTTTCTTCAATTGTTTCACCATCTTCTGGAGTTCTCTGATCCTTTCTTTGTCATTTCTGACCTTAACCTTGAATTCGGGGAACTCCTCTCCAGGTGCAGGCTCATTCAGATCTATGGCAACCTTAGGTTCTCTCAATTTAATTTGTTATCTAGAAGCCAATCTTGAGTTGTGCTCTTCATCTAAACTAGCTAATCCATGGCTTCAGGCATATCTTATATGTGGTCTGAATCTACGAGGTTGCTTTCTTTATTGTCAGGAACCCTACTGATACCTTTAGCAGATGCTTTAGCTCTTAACAATCTGGTAGTATATCTTGTTATAGGTCATGTAGGGAATGGAACAGTCTTCTTACTTATTTTTTTTGGTTCTTTATGTAATGGAGGTTTTCCTGCCTTTTCTTTGATACCTTCTTTAGCGTCCTTAGAATGATTCTCTATAACTATGACATCTTCTTTTTTGATTGAGGGATCGAACATAGCTTTGGACCTTAACCTGTATTTTTTGGTAACTCTAGTATAATTTCTCTGAGGGTTTTGAGACACAGGCACATATTTCTTCTTTTTCCTTTTGACTGCAACACCTTTCTTACTGGTTTCTAGTGATTTATGCTTGACTGCGGTTTTAACATCAAAATCTTATTCTATTTCTACATCTTCCTCAGAAATCTTTTCGATTTTTGTATCCAATTTGGGTCTCTTACCTCTGTTGGTTCTTGTCACCTTGATGTCAGAAATTTCCTCTTTAATAGGAGTTTCATCAACTGGAATAATTTGTTTCTATGTAACATCCCTTTTCCCTTTGCCTCTTTTCTGTTTGATGGGCTTTGGATTAGAATTTAGGGATTGGATCAACCAGCTCCATGGTTTTTGTACCTCCCTTAGAGAAGAAACAACCAGATTCTTAATTAGGACTTGATGAAACATGCTACCCTTTACAGTGGTGGGGTGTGACTACACTCTTTTTGACATCTTTGCTAGGCTTTTGAGTAGAAAGTAAGGCAGATTTAAAGGATAGTCTCCATTGAGATGCATTAACAACCTAATATGGTATATGTAAATCAATGAGAATATTACTTCACAGGTGATATACCTGTGGATAATAATTAAGGCAGTATGCCATTCTTTTCTAATCCAACTGTGAGGGACCCCCTTTTTCCAATCCGGGTTTTGCTTATCTGGTAGCAAGAATTGATTGACAAATTATGTGACTACATGCTCCTTTTTCCATCGTCGTTCTCCTCCAACTACTAATCTGCAAGCTTTGGCGATTGATTGTTCTATCACCAACATCAAAAAATTTCTGATATCCACTTCGAAACCATCGAAGTTCTGTGCAAATTCCATAGATACCAGTTCGTCATGACCTTGAAAGGTGGTGAAGAATTAGAACCAACCAACATCTTTAAACCTTTGCACCATCTGTGGATACGCTTTGAGAAGCTCAACACCCTTAGGTTCCAATCTGACAATTTTCCCACTTCTCTTAGGTGCCATATTGATAATACGACGCTGCAACTCGGCACTGTCAGCAGTTGAATTTTGTAAATGTTAGCAATTTCTTTTGAAAGATACCCGAGCTTATAATTCAACAAAATCAGAACAACGAATGATAGGGTCATATAATGATGTTTGGGAATTGAACTAATTTGAAATGGGTCTTTCCAGGTATAGGATGATCTCATCATGTAATAGATTGAGCTACATAATTGATTCAAGTGATATCATGGGACACATATAGGTTATCGGTCCACGATTTATGTAATCATAATCAAATCAGGGTGGATGGCACTTATCATGGCATGATTACATTAGCACTACGAGAATAATGTTATTCCTGTAGGATTATTAATGACTTAGCATAAATTTGAATTTTAAGGATTCAAATAGGCATATGATGTGACAAGTCTTGTAAAACGATGTCTTAAATCGCCAAACTTAAAGAAATTATTCAAAAAGATAAAATACAAATCAAAAGAAACTCAAAACAAGGATTAAATTCAAATGAAAGAAAACGATGAAGTGCAGGTAGGGAGGGTTTAGGATTAGAGTTTATCATTAAATCAAAAGTGAAATTAGAGACTAACACCACACGTGACTTGGAGCTTCCCGCCATTCTTCACGCATTGAATATGTGAAGGCATTATCTCATGGAAAAGAGAGTTGAATTGAGAACATACCATAGTGGTTTGAAGTATCTTTTTGAACAACTAAATTTGAATGCCAGGCAAACAAGATGAATGGAATTTTTAAGTGAATATGACTTTGATATCAAGCATATCAAAGGAAAATAAAATAAAGTTGTCGATGCAGTTAGTAGAAGAATACATATTATGCATGCTACAACTATCATTATGCATCAGTCGGACCTGAAGCGCATAATTTTAGATTCTGTTGTTAGAGATCAGGATTACCTACAGGTAAAGGAAATCTTACAACAAGGATATGTACAACAGAAAATGAAAGAGTATGAGATGAAGGAAGATGGATTACTTATGCATAAAATAGAGTTTATGTTCCTAGTTCTGGAGAACTCGGGAATTTGGTATTGAAACAAAATGCATAATGTTCCATATGCTGGACATCCCGGTTACCAGAAAATAATTACTACAGTAAGAAGCCAGTTCTTTTGGTCAGGAATGAAAAAGGATGTTCTTGATTATGTTTCCATATGTATGGAATGTCAGAAAGTGAAGGATGAGCATAGGCACCCAATGAGTTTTCTACAACCATTACCAATTCCAGAAAATAAGTGGGAAGTGATAACCATTGATTTTATAACTAAATTTCCCAGGACAACAAGGCAACATGATTCAATCATGGTAGTGGTTGATAAATTGACAAAGGATTATCAATTTTTTCCTGTAAAAACAACTCATACAACAACTAATATTGTAGAAATTTAGATGAGGGAGATTGCTAGGTTGCATGGGATACCTAAGACAATTGTCTCGGACAAAGACACAAAGTTTACTTCAAATTTATGGAAGGGATTATTTAAAGGATTTGGTACAAATATAAACTTTAGCACAACATATAATCCACAGTCAGATGGGAATATAGAGAGAGTAAACTGATTCATTGAAGACATGTTGAGAAAGTATGTGATGGATAATCCATCTAAGTGGGAAGATTACTTGCACTTGGTTGAGTTTTCCTATAATAATGGGTATCAAGATTCATTGGAAATGAGCCCATTTGAAGCTTTGTATGGTAATAAATGCAATATTCCAGTGAGGTGGGACAAACCAACAGATAGAGTGGTACTTGGGCCAGAGTTGCTCAAGGAAATGGAAGACCAGACGATTAAGATAAAGCATAATTTAAAGGCCGCTCAAGATAGACAGAAAATTTATGCAGATAAGGATAGGAAAACAAGAGAATTTAAAGTGGGGGAGCATGTTCTTTTGAAAGTAAATCCCAAGGAGAGCTCCTTGAAGTTGGGTTGTTGTACAAAGATGGCAGCCATATTCTATTGTCCATTTGAGATATTGGACATAATAGGGTTAGTTGCATACATGCTTGCATTGTCTGCTTCCATGAATGTGAATAATGCATTTCATGTCTCTTTCCTAAGGAAATATGTACCTGATCCTAACCATGTTATTGATTGGCATATGATTCAGGTAGATATAGAGGAATACTTTCAGGTCCAACCAATGCAAATATTAGATAAAAAGTCAAAATTCTTTGGAATCGAGTTATAGAGCTAGTAAAAGTTCAGTGGACCTGTCATGGTCTTGATGATGCTACCTGAGAGCATGAAGATACCATGCGGGTGGAGTACTCATGGATTTTGAATAAATTTTGAGATTTTAATCTTTGTTGTGTATATGCACTGAGGACAATGCCAAAATAAGGGGGAGGGGATGTGACACCCCAGATTTTGAGCCGCATATTAAATAATGTATTTGTTAATTGTTGAGAGGCCAGTGTGCCTAATAAATGTAATGTTTTTATCATTATTAATAATAAATACATCATTGGATGCTAGACAGACTAGGACTAGAGTTATAGGGGAGTATGATTCCAAAAGAGAGGGGTTTAGGGGCTAAGTGTTTTTTCATTTTTTAATTACCTATTTTGTTTAATGGGGGGGAATTAGTTATGTTATCTTCTTGGGGGAAGTCCATGTTAAGAACCAAATATCAATATAGCATAGAAAAAACTCATAATAAGTACTCAACGCCTTGAAAAAGAGATAACTTTAGATAATAAGCCTCTTCGAGGGGGCAACCTTCTTATAAACCACATATTTGTTCAAGTACAAGATGATTCCAAATGAAAATGTCTCCTTGGTATATATAGGATACTAGGAGGTACACTTACAACTAATGGAATCAAGCCAACATAAATAAAATAACATTACTAATGCAATATGCCCCAATTAAGGGGTAATGAGCCACTATTTAGGGCTTACCATGCCCCTCCCCTTGAGACAAGTGTTGTTTGCAACTCTTGAGTAACTTTGGATGCTTCTATATAAAAGACTCATCTTCCCAAGTGGAATCTTTAGCCATTAGTTTCCTCCATTTAATGAGATACTATGAAATGGATCTATTCCTCAGCTAGAGAATTCTTGTGTTAGTGATGGATTGAGGCTCCAATATGATTTTTCCTTCCTCGTCAAGTTATGGAAATATAGTTTGAACATGGATCTTGTAACCTATAACCTTCTTTAAGCATGAAACATGAAAAACTGGGTGTACTCGTGAAGATGAAGACAACTCCAATTTGTATGCCATAGTACCAATATTTTGTAACACCTTATAAGGGCCATAGTACTTTGGTGATAATTTATTATACTTATTGGCTTGCTTGAGGGACATCTGTTTTTATGGTTGTAGTCTTAAAAACACCTAATCCCCTACTTCAAAACTTCTTTCACTACGATGTCAATCTGCTTGTTGTTTCATGCGATTCTATGCCATGGTTAGGTTGTCCTTTAAGATTTGGAGAACTTGTTGTTGATTCTCTATGTGATCTTCCACTGCTTGAACCTTAGATTTTTCTTTTAGAGAATATGTGATGGAAGGAGGGTGGTATCCATAGAGTGCCATAAATGGTGTCATTTTTGTTGTAGTATGAAAGGAAGTGTTATACCACCATTCTAGCAAGGGTAACCATTTGAACCATTGTGTTTGTTTATCAAAAGCAAATCAATGAAGGTAGCCTTCTAGACATTCATTCACTATCTTGGTTTGTCCATCAGATTGAGGATGATAGGATGAGCTATGAGACAATTGAATACCCAAACAAGAAAATAATTATTTCCAAAAATGTCTAGTGAAGATGGGATCTCTGTCACTTACAATAAACTTTGGGATGCCATGTAGATTTTGAACTATCTCCATGAATGCGGTGGCATATGTACTGGCTTTTAAGGGGTGAGAGAGTGCACAAAAGTGTGCATACTTGGTGAGTCTATCAATAATCACCATGATGACACTCTTTCCTTCAGAATTTGGTAACCCTGTTATGAAATCCATGGAAACCTCGTCCCAACACTTACTTGGGATGGCTAATGGTTTTAAAAGACCCGGGGTATTAATCACTTCCACCTTATTTTGTTGGCAAACCAAACATTCTTCGACAAACCTTTGAACATCAGTTTTAAGACCATCCCAAAAAACATCCTTCTTGACACTATGGTAGGTTTTCAAAAATCATGAGTGCCCTCCTATTGGAGAGGTGTGCAATTCCAATAGTACCTTTTTTTTGAGTTGGGAGTTATTACATAAATATAAGTGATCTTTGTACCATAGTGAATCATTTTTCCATGTAAATGTATCTGATGCACTGCAATCCTACTGCAACATTTGAATGAGAGTCCACACTTTTTTTTCATTCTTCCATTCATCCCTTGCTTCTATTATCCAATCGTGTTGGATGATAGAGATATCACAGAGAAAGGTCTCAATATCTTCATCCTTTCTTGAGAGTGCATCTTCCACAACATTTTTCTTCTCTTTTTTATAGATGATTTCAAAATCAAAACCCAATATCTTGGTCACCCATTTTTGTTGTTCTTCTGAAGATAATATTTGTTCCAAGAAGTATTTAAGACTATCATGATCCATTTTGACTTTGAAGTGCCTACCTATTAGGTACGGACACCATTTCTTCAATACATGTATGATTGCCTTCTCATAAATGGGTTTTTGTAAGTCCTTTACATTGAGTGGTCTAATTTAAAAATCTAAGGGCCTTCCTTCTTTCATTAGGACAGAATCAATTCCATTTCACGAGGCATCACAATCCACAATAAAGGTTTTTGTGAAGTTTGGAGTGGTCAAGACAAGATCTTTGCACATCACCTCTTTAAGTTGTTCAAAATCTTTAGTTGTCTATGGAGTCCATGAAAATGAATCCTTCTTAGTTAGTGGCATTAAAGGTGTTTTTATTCTTCCATAGTGTCGAACAAACTTGCAGTAGTAACCTGTCAAACCCAAAAATCCTTTAATATTCTTCAATGTTTTGGAGATCGGCCAGTCCATCATGGCCTTAATATTTTTAGGGTCTACCTTGACACCTTCATGAGATACAATATGACCCAAATACGCTACCCCCTTCACCCCAAAGAAACATTTGGATGGTTTGGCATATATTTGTTGCTCCTTTAGTAGTTGTAGCACCTTGTCAACATGTCACACATGGTCCTCCCAAAAATTGTTATAGATTAGTATATTGTCAAAAAATACTACCACAAATTTCGAAGGAAGGGCTTGTAAATGGAATTCATCAACCCTTGGAATGTGGAAGGTGCATTTTTAAGTCCAAAATGCATGACCAAAAATTCATAATGGCCTTCATGAGTTCGCAATGTTGTTTTTGGGATATCTTTCTCCTTCATTCTAATATGATGATACCCTGAACGAAGATCCAAATTTGTGAAATAGATTTCTCCTTGTAGTTCATGTAACAATTCATCAATGATGGGAATGGGAAACTTATATTTAATAGTGACATTGTTGAGCTCTCTATAATCTGGGCACATACGCCATGAGCCATATTTCTTGAATACCATTACCACAGGTGCAGAGTAAGAACTTTATCTAGGTCTAATAATGCCAGCCTCTAACATTTCTTCAACCATGCGCTCAATTTCACTCATCTGGGCATAAGGGTATCTGTATGGCCTGATGTTAGGAGGAACACTCCCAGGAATTAGGTGAATATCATGATTATGATTTTGAGTGAGTTGACGACCATTGGGAATATCTTCAAATACTTTGGAATCCTTATCAATGATCCCTTGGAGATTTAGAGGAATAGATGGCTTAGATGTTTGAAAATCTAGTGAGCATAGTTGTGAAATAACACCTTGATGCCCCTTTTTCAATAATTTTTTCATGCCATTAGAGCTTATCACCTTACTGGGTTTCCCTGTGATACCTCTTAGCTCAATTTCTTTTCCTTCCAATGAAAATTTTATGAAAATTTCTTGAAAATTAAAATCCATTGTTCCTAATGATTGTAACCATTGTATTCCTAGTACAACATCAACACCACCCATGGATATAGAATTCATTGGAATATTCATTACATATTCCCCCATAGTGAGATTGATCTTATTTCACATTCCTGAGAAATTGATAGTTCCTCCATCTGCAATCATTACTTGAAAGTCTAGCATTGGATATACAAAGCAATTGAGAGATTTGGCTAATTTATAGTGAATGAAATTATGAGTACTACCAGTATCAATTAAGACTATTACCTTTTTGTTTTTGATATATCCTTTGATCTTGAGGGTTTGAGGAGTGCTAATTCCAACCAATGCATTACATGATATCATGGGAGTCATCTCTTCAGACAAAATTGCATCTACCTTTTCATCTTGAGATGGTTATTTTTCTTGTTCTTGTTCTTCTTCCTCTTCATAATATATGTAGAATAATTTATTCTCACAACACTTATGTCCCTTGATGTACTTGCTATCACAATTAAAGCATAAATCTTTTTCTTTTCTTTCCTCCAATTGCTGAGGTGTCAACCTTGTAGCTTGATGTGTTTTAGAAGAAGGATCAATATTCTCTGTATAGATGTTAGGATTGGTCCTTCTAGTATCCATAGCCGTATTTTTACTTTCAACATTTCTTGCCACCCTAAATGAATTCTCCAATGATTTGGGTTCCCAAAGGCGAACCTCATGTTGAATGTTATCCTTTAAAGTTTCTATGAATACATCAATAAAGTGCTCATCTAGAATATTCGTGACCTTTATATTCCATCTTTGGAAGTTCTCAATGTGCTTTGTAACTGAACCCTTTTGCTTGAGATTTATGAATTGGCTAAAGAAGGTATTGGTCCTTGTATCCTCATAGTGTGCTATAATTTCTTCCATGAAAATTTTCCAAGTGACTAGTGATTTGAAAGAACAAAGCCGTCGATACCATACAAATTGATTGGGTTCTAAATATAAAGAAGCAATTCTTACCTTTTGTGTATGTGGCACATTATGTAGATCAAAGAATTGCTCCATCTGAAGTATCCATGTGATTGGGTCCTTGCCATAAAACTTACTCATATTGATCTTAGGAATGTGGTTGGTATTGAACCCAAAGTTGGAGTTTCTCCATTCTTGATTCATCTTCCTTGTGTCCTAATCATGAATTTCATGAGATACAATTTCTCTTTTAGGTGTCCTCTCTCTTAGAAATTTTTTCAATCCTTCCATGATCTCCCTTTTTAAACCATCCATATTAGTATCCATTATTTCCTCCAATTTAGCTTCAGTTGAATCCATCATCCCTTGTAGTTCATCTTTTGTCACTATCTTCCTTTGTAATTCATTTATGTCCCTACACATTTCTTCACCTTCATAAAGAGTCCAAGTAGGACTGTTTAGAGGCTTATTTGGTGTAGAACTTCCTTTTTTGGGTGGCATGTTGGCCAAGTATCACTTTTGAACCTTGATTTTGAGGTGGTTCTACTAGAAAATATTTCTTCTGTTGTATCTCCAAAGTTTCGGCCATTCTAGGTATGATTTTTTTTTTTGGTAGTTCTCTGATGTTTTGTGTCTGCAATGCCACAGGTTTGATCAAAATTGGATGTGCCAAGTGGAATTTACGGGAAGTTCCCCACAACTTGTTGATTTTTGGCCTTTCTAGGAGATATAACTTATATAGCGTGCCCCACACAAAATAATTGATATAAAATTCTAAAAAGCGTACCAGAAATAAAACAGACTGTCCACTATCCAATTCAACTAGTCTCACTCAATTTGGATACTCTAGGAATAAGTTATGATTATTTTACTTGGAACACCTACTTGATACTAGTCAGTAGGGCTAGTCAGATACCCTATCTTCCACAGGGTCTATATACAAATGTAATATGACCCAAAAGTTGAATGTTTTACCAAAGATACCTTACTAATTTTTGTGAATAGTGTCCGGATTTCAGGGTCTGAAATGTTACAGAATTTTTGTTGTTGTGAGAATTCTGCAATGACACAATTCAGGATGATTCCAGAACCTTATATTACATAGGTTGTATCTTCGAAAGTATAAGGCCTTAGGATCTAAAATTTTAACCCAACGTACCTTGATCCATATTCTAAAGATCCTCTAAGTCGTTCCTTCTGAAACGTTGTAGAAAACACGTTATAGCGAAAATTCCAAGGTATCTCAGATGTAGCAGTGAAACCCCAAGACCTTGAGCTCTGATACCATATGCTAAGAACCAAATATCAATATAGCATAGAAAAAACTTCAGAATAAGTGATCAACGTCTTGAAAAAGAGATAATTTTAGATAATAAGCCTCTTTGAGGGGGAAACCTCCTTATACACCACATAAATGTTCAACTACAAGATGATTCCAAATGAAAATGTCTTCTTGGTATATATAGGAGAGTATGAGGTACAATTACAACTAATGGACTCAAGCCGACATAAATAAAATCACATTACTAATGTAATATGCCCCAATTAAGGGGTAATGATCCACTATTTAGGGATTAACAGTCCATGAGGTTCTTATTTCCCAAGAATTACATAAACCTGTCCCTAGTCTGTTGGGGGGTTCGTTCTCTCTCTCACTCCCATTCTCATTTTTGTTATTCTGTTGGTTTCCTCACTCACACATTATTCCATTCACTCATTCACTCACTTTCTCACAATTCACCCCTCTTGTGGATATTTCACTCCATTATTTCCCTCATTCATTCATCTTTCCTCTTGCATGTCTTGTCTTGGGAAAGGAAGACGAACTCCTGAAGTGCAGTCATGGTATTATTGGTTATAGATATTGCTAGTGTAATCCATCCATGATTTGAGACCTACATGTCTGACATGTGTGGTATGTGTTCAACTTTTCTTATAGCTGTGATTCTTGAGAGTCCCAACATGGAGATTCTAGACCAGATGCACTAAATCCCTAGAAGGAGAAGGACTGTGTGGCAGACAAGGGTGTGGGTCCATTGTCTTAGGTTGTGTAGGTTGGGTAGAAGAGATTTAGGTACTTGAATTGTTGTGGGTGTTGAGAAGCCTATGAGAGCTTGAGTGCTGACTGGTTTGGGAAGCCGAGTAATACTCTAGAACCATCCTTGTGGATTCATATACATGGCTCGGGGGTGACATTGCTATTGAGACTTGGAACAATAGTGTCTATGATTGGGTGAAATGTCCTTGGTCTGCAACCAGTCAGTGGTTTTATTTTATAAAATAAAAGTACTCTCTGTCATGGTATTATTTACATGTGTATTATTTACTCTGTTTTGTATTTATTTATCGTTGAATTCAATATTTATGTTATGCATGCTTGCTAGTTATGGTTGTGCATGTCGTATGCTTCGTTGTTTTTATGTTTAACATGAATATTGATCAATGCATGTGAAAATTTAATGCATCCTTTCTATCTAAAGTTTGAGCAGGGTTCGAATTAGTTTGGAGATAGGACTTGTGGTTAATGTGCCCGACCTATGGGTAGCTGGGCACATTATAGGGGCCAAATCTCCTTCTTCTCCTCACTCAAATTAAAAAAGTGTGAGAAAGTTCCTATGATCCATCTTCTCCTCACTCAAATGATATAATAATTAGAAAGGGCTACTGATCCTTCAACTTCTCCTCATTACTCTAATTACAAATGTGTAAAAGGGGATAGTGTTTCTTCTCCTCCCAAAAATTACTAGAGTATGAGAAAGATCTTGTAATCCTTATATTCCTTTAAAAAATTACTAGACTTAGTGTGAGAAAGGGAAAATGGTCCTTCTCCTATTGAATAAAATTACAAAAGTGTGAGAACGTTCATCTTCTCCTTCTCCTTCTCTTTCAAATGGAAGAAGTGTGAGAAAGGCCTAGTTATCCTTCTCCTTATCTTCATCACTCTAATGAAAAAAATGTTAGAAAGTTCCAATGCTCCTCCTCCTATTCCTAATGACATAAGTATGAGAAAGGGACAATTTTCCTTCTCCTTCTCCTTGTCACTCATGAAAAACATGTTAGAAAGGGTCAATTCTCCTTCTCCTCCCCAAAATTAATAAACTATGAGAAAGGGATTGGTCTTTTTCTCTTCCTCCAAAAAATTAATAAAGTGTGAGAAAGTTTCCATGCTCATTCTCCTCCTCTTGCAAATCGTACAAATGTGAGAAAATAGCCATTCTCCTCCTCTTTCTTAAAATTATGAACTTGTGATAAGATGAAGTGAATCGTTCTCCTCATCAATCTAATTGAAAAAGTGTGGGAAAGGACAAATACTCCTTATCCTCCCAAAAATTACTAAAGTGTAAGAAATAGTTTGTGCTCTTTCTCTTCCTCCCAAATATTAATGAAGTGTGAGAAAGGGCTCATTCTCATCCTCCTCACTCAAATTTTAAAAATGCAATAAAGGGATAGTGCTCCTTCTCCTCCACCTTATCACACTTTTTGGGGAGAAGAATGAAACTAACTTATTGTTGGATATAGTCACAAAACTACATTTGAAATTTACTTTGAGAGAGGGACTCATTTGAAAGAGGAGAACAGATTCATATTAGGGAAAAAAACAGACACTTGAAATGGGAACAACCCATTCAAATGTAGTAAAAATAGGGCACAATCAATATATCAAGCTTGATTAATGAATAAATAAGAGATCGAGGTGAAAAAGGGACCAATTAGTGGATCAAGCCCAATTTCAAAATTGGGATTTGGGAAGATAGATTTCAAAGGAATAGGTTTCAAGGCAAGGGGATAATTTAAAAATAAGACAATACCACTTTCAAACTAGGTGACAATAGGCCTGATTCATTAATTAGCCCCAATAAATGAATCAAGAAGGATGTAAAGGGAATAAGAGCCCGATTAGGAGTTCAATCTAGATTTAGAAATCATGAACATGGTAAGAAAGAGTTTGAAGGGAAGGAAAAGGAAAATGTTCTAGGGTGAAATATCGTTTGAAGGAAAAGGTTGAAGGCAATGGAGGGAGGGATATAACTAGGATATTGGGCATGACTTGTAAATTGGGAAAGAATATAAGGAGGAAGGTTACCAATCAATATATTGGGTCGGGCCTCACCTAAAAATTAGGAAGGAATATAAGGAGAAGGATCCCAATTAGGTTATTTTTCCTAAATTGCAAATCAGGGAGGATAAGGAGGAAGGGGATCGATTAGGAGATCGGGTATGAATTGCAAATCAAGAAGGAGAGTTGGAAATTGAGGGCCTAATTTAAAAATTGGTCCTAATTGGGGAATTGGGAGGAAGGAAAATTTCAAACAAGAAAAATAAATACAAATCTTTCAAACATTTACAAAGGGTTCAAAAATATATGGCACTTGGATAAGGTTGAAAACTCTTAGGTATTTGAAAACTTTGAAGATAAGCCTTGATTTTGAATGAAATGTTCCCTCAAGATTTTTGAATGCTTGACAAGGTGAAAATAACTTGAATGAAAAAAGTGTTAGAATGGGCCAATGTTCCTTCTCCTTCTCCTCATAAATCCAATTACAAAATTGTTAGAAAGGTCCAGTGCTCTCTCTCCTCCCAAAAATGACTAAATTATGAGAAAGGGATTGTGATCCTTTTCTTGCTCCCAAATATTAATGAAGTGTGAGAAATGGACACATATCGTTATCCTTGTCATTTTAATTACAAAATAATGAGAAAATGCCATTGCTACTTATCCTCCTCCCAAAAATTATGAAAGTACAAGAAATGGACAATGCTCCTTTTTTTCGTCCCAAAAATTCTAAAAGTGTTAGAAAAGGTTTTTTCTCCTTCTCTTGCTCACTCAAATTACAAAAGTGTGAGAAAAGTACCATTCTCCTTCTCCTCCTATTTTTAATGGAACAAGTGTGAGAAAGGGCTAGTGATCCTTCTCCTTCTCCTCATCACTCTAATTACAAAAGTGTGAGAAAGGGCCCATGCTCCTTCTTCTCTTATTTTTAATTGAACAAGTGTGAGAAAGGGTTAATTATCCTTTTCCTTATTCTCATCACTCTAATTACAAAATAATCATAAAGGGACAATGCTTCTTTTACTCCTCAATTAAATGACAAAAGTGTGAGAAATGACTAGTGATCCTTCTCACATTTTCATAAATTACTAACTTGTGAGGAAATGAAGCCACTCCTCCTAGTCATCACTCTAATTATGAAGGTGTGAGAAAGGGCCAATGCACCTTCTCATCCCAAAAAATATTGAAGTATGATAAAGTTCTTGTTCTCCTTCTCTTCCTCCCAAATATTAATAATGTGTGAGAAAGGGCTATTCCTCCTCCTTCCACTCACTCAAATGACAAAAGTGTGAGAAAGGGTCCATTCTCCATATTCTCCTCACTTGAATTATATAAGTGTGAGAGAGGGATATTTATTCTTATCCTTATCATCATCACTCAAATTACAAAAATCTGAGAAAGGGCTATTGTTGCTTCTCCCCCTCCCGAAAAATACTAGAGTATGAGAAAAGGCTAGTGCTCCTTCTATTCCTCCCAAAAATTACTAAAATTAGTGTGAGAAAGGGACAATGCTCTTTATATTTCTCATTAAAATTAAAAAGGAATGAGAAGTATCCCATGCTCCTTCTCCTTCTCTTTTGAATGGAAGAAGTGTGAGGAAGGGACAATGCTCCTTCTCCTTCTACTCGTCAATCTAATTACAAAAGTGTGAGAAAGGGCTATTGTTTCTTCTCCTCATCCAAAAAGTCATTAAATTATGAGAAATGGATGGTAATCATTATGTAAATCTTGAAAATTGATAAAGTGTAAGAAATATCCATAGCTCATTTTCCTACTCACCCAAATTAAAAAAGTCTGAGAAAGGGCTAGTGTTCTTTCTTCTTCTCCTCATCACTCTAATTAAAAAATTGTGACAAATGGATAGTGCTCCTTTTTCTCCTCGGTTTCAAGACATAAGTGTGAGAAAGAGATAGTTCTCCTCCTCCTCTTTCTTGAAATTACGAAATTGTTAGAAAATCAAGCCACTCCTCCTTATCATCACTATAATTACAAAATACTTGTGGCAAAGGGCCAGTGCTCCTTCTCCTCCCAAAAATTACTAACATATGAGAATGGGATAGTGCTCTTTCTCTTCCTCCCAAATATTATTAAAATGTGAGAAATGTCCATTGCTCCTTCTCCTTCTCATTCACATTGAAAAAGATTGTTAAATGGTCCAAGCTTCATCTTATTCTCACTCAAATAAAAAAAGTTTGAGAAAGGAAAAGTGCTCCCTCTCCTTCTCTTCATCACTCTAAATAAAAAAGTGAGAGAATGGGTCAATGCTTCCCCTCCTCCCGAAATTAGTAGAGTATGAAAAGTTCTAGTGCTCCTCTTCCTCCTAAAAGTTACTAAAGTGTGAAAAAGGTCCATTGTTTCTTCCTCTACTAACTCAAATTTAAAGAGTGTGAGAAGGGGGCCATGCTCCTTTTCCTCCTCTTTGGAATGGTAGAAATGTGAGAAAGAACCATTGCTCCTTCTCTTTCTCCCAACCACTCTAATTAAAAAAGTGTGAGAAAGGACCAATGCTCCTTCTCCTTCTCCTTGTCACCAAAATTATAGAAGTGTGAGAAAGTGCTAGTGCTACTTCACCTCTTAAAAATTATTGAAGTATGATAAAGGTCTTGTGATTCTTCTTTTCCTATTGAAAATTGCTAAACTGTGAGAAAGTTCCAGTGCTCCTACTCCTTCTCACTCAAATAAAAAAAAATTGTGAGAAAGGTCCTATACTCCCTCTCCTCCTCTTTCAAATGGAATAATTGTGAGAAAGGTCCAATGCTCCTTCTCCTTCTCATGATCACTATAATTACAAAAGTGGGAGAAAGGGCCAGTGTTGCTTATCCTCCTCCCAAAAATGACTAAAGTATGAGGAAAGGCTAGTTCTCCTTCTAGTCCTCCTGAAAACTATTAAAGTGTGAGAAAGGGCCAATGCTCCTTCTCCTACTCACTCAAAATACACAAATGTGAGAAATGACCCATGAACCTTATATTTATTTTTCAAATGGAACAAGTGTGAGAAAGGTTCAATGATCCTTGTTCTTCTCCTTGTCACTCTAATTATAAAAGTATGAGAAAGGGTCAATGTTGCTTCTCCCCTTTCTTGAAATTACTAACTTGTGAGAAAATGAAGCCACTCCTCCTTCTCATCACTCTAATTATAAAAAAGTGAGAAAGGTATAGTTCTCCTTCTCCTTCCAAGAATTATTAAATTATGAAAAAGGGATTGTGCTCCTCCTCTTCCTCCCAAATGTTAATAAAGTGTGAGAAAGTGCTTCTCCTTATCACCCTCACTCAAATTAAAAAAGTGTGAGAAATGGCCCATGCTCCATATTCTCCTCAATAAAATGATAGAAGTGTGAGAAAGGGATAATGCTCCTTCTCCTTCTCCTTATCACTCTAATTAAAAAATTGTAAAAAAAAGATAGTGTTTCCTATCCTCATCCAAAAATTAATAGAGTATGAGAAAGGGTTTTTTCTTCTCTTCCTCCCAAAAATCAGTAACATGAAAGAAAGATCCTATTGAATAATCACGACCCGTTATCATTATCATTCGAAGAGGGAGGAGTTGATTTAGCCACTAAAACCATTCATGAAGTTAGAGAAATATTTCACGAAGAGTAGATCCAATCTTTGAATTGGGGCCTCCTATCAATATCTTTATACCCTTCAAAACTGCACCCCCCCCCCAATGTTCAACTATCGAATTTGAATTCTTGTTTTCAAGTTTGATTTTAATTTTTTCTATATTCTTCTTTCAAATCCTATTGTATTTTTTGAGTTCATATTCAATTTTTTTTTTCCTAACTTTCAAACTTCTCGTTCCCATCAATTAAAAAATTATGCTTGATTCCAAAATTGGGCCCTTTCCTTACCTTCCTTTGTTGAAACCTTGCATGATTTCGAAATCAGGTCTGATTGTCAAATTGACCCCTCCTTTCACTAGCATGCCTCTAATATGTCCTAATTTCCTAATTGGCTCCAATTTACAAATTGAGCCTTCCTCTTTGAATATTTGTGTGGATGGATCCCAATTTTGAGATTGGTCTTGATATTCACATCGAGACTCCTATGGTCACCCATCTCATGATTCAAACACCTTTTTCCTTACATTCGAACATAGAAAATGGCCAAAATTTATTTATAAACCAATTTTAGATATGAAATAACAAAAGGGATTAGTTCAACAGAATAAATGAACTTACCAATCCATTCATACAATTGATTATTGAAAGGAAATTTTCAAACATGGGAAAGGATTTTCAACTTCAAAATGTTATCAATGTATTATAATTTATAATTTGTCATCATATTTGTGGCGGGTCAATTCATTTTGTCATATATCTATGCATCAATGATTTTTATTTTTTTTATAAATATATATTTCATTGTATTTACCAAGACAATTGATTTTCTTGGTAAATTTTAGATTGTCAATAATGTCTCTTGCATTTGTGGATGGAGAAGATGTAGACTTATTTTGAAAAAATTCAAAGGTTGCAAAAGATAAATTCTACCCAAGTAGAAATGAGCTACATTGTAATGATATCAAATTTGATTGCTTTGTTGTCGATGTTAAAAATATTTTAGATGGAAAGGTTCCATTGTCTTTTCCAAATGAAGAACTAAAGACATTGTAAGACACTCATTGTGGATTGTACTTTGTTTCTTGGCATAAGATGAAAATGTGTAATCATAGTGAATTCTCAGTACCTCCAACAAATTATGGTTTCATAGGTAACTCAATGTCTAGTAATTCAAAGGATTATATTGCTTTAGATGATGATGTAGATTTAGGGGATGATTCTAAGTCACAATGTGAATATGATGGGGAGAAATATGATTATGTGAATGTTGGTCCATAAGAGAAGAAGGAAATCCTTCCACACCATGTCATACTAAAAGATATATGTAAAAATAAAGAGGAAAACATAGCCTTGGATTTGATCTTAAATGTGCTTGAGGACCACATTATCCAAGGATAGATGTTGGGATCACATAATTTTGGTGCAATTATGGAAATAATTTTGTCACCTTGCAACATGTTCACCATCTTAGTGCAACCCTACAAGATAATATCTTGGCCAATAGATAAAATGTTAGACCAAAAAATAGGATCGTTATTATAGGTTCAAGGGACTCACCAATCAAAATAGACATCCTCTTTGCATACTAAAGATCATAACTTGGAGTTTAAAGGTGTATTGTTGAATATTAGATGATATCATAACTTGAATTTTAAAGGTGTATTGGTGAATGTAACTCATCTATGTTTTCCCTAGAATAAGTATCTCGCTAAGGGAACTATTACAAATGTGCTTGAAGGAGAAGTGGTACAATTAGGTAGGTTATGTGGTATCCATTTTGATATCCCTATCTATAGATTATTCACACAAGTGTTCAACCAATTTTCTCTATCATAGGGTTCTTTGGTAAGGTGGCCTATTCACTAGTGGGTGCACCTTAGGGGTTCCCAATTAGATGTGAAGTTGAAGGAAAATTCACCAGAAGTAGAGGTGAATATGTGTATAGAATTAGAAGATCCACTTCCACAATTGAAATATCCCATTGATATGAATTACTATTATGGTCAATTAGTGACAACAAGACCATATAATGACCACAAACACCCAAGGCCAAATTTATCTCATGGGCGTGTAAGGAAAATAGGTTCATGTGAACATGAAGATGAATATTACTTCATCAACTGATTAAGAAATGAAAGATGTTGTAAAAATAAATGTCTCTATAAAATACCCAATGGCTCATTAACTAATGGGTGTCACTCTATTAAATTCAAGGGTGAGACTGAAACAAAAGTATTTGTGCTCAATTCATTGGAATCAAATGCAGTTAGAAATGGGAGTGACAACACAAAGAAAAGGAGCTTGATTAACATGAAATTTGATGGCATTGAGGTTTGCCAAAATGCATGGTATAAATATTTTTATATATGAAGATCCACCTTCTTTAGTTACAAGAGGAAATTTATAAATGGTGACATAAGGGAAATAAATGGAAATTGTGGGTTAGAAAAACCAAGACCTAATACTTTAGAAATAATAACTATCATTCAAAATATAGTGAATGAAAATTCAGATACATATCCTCACCAAACTTATTCAGTGCATCAATATGGCACGAGAATGCCTGTCATATTACTTCCTGAAAATTATAAACAAAAAATGGTTCTTAAAAAGTGTACTAAGGACCTTTCCAACCTTAAACTTCCTCCAATGTTGCAGTTCAACTTAAGCTATATATGGGGAATTTATTTTATAGATGTTGAAAATACAAAGAACATGTTCTTTGCAAAGTGTGACGAGTGTTGTGAAATTTTCTAGAAACTTAAAGGTTCCATTGACCTAGAAATGATAAAACATTGGCACCAATTTCAAAAATTTCACAATAAGTGCATTACAAGTTGTCTCTCATCCTACTATGCCCATAGATTGAAATCAATTAGGAACCATAGAAAATGATTGACCATTGTGCATGACAAGATGGAAAATCCCATAGAATGAGCATCTACAAAGTTCATTAAAATTTTGTTCAAAACATTATTTCACCTATTGATCTTTACTTGAAGAATTCCATACCAAGGTTGGGAAGGAAGGCAAAGTCAGTTAGAACTTCTTATAATTTACTTGTTTATATAACTGACATGATTACACATGTGCATCAAATTGGGTGTTTTGGTCACTTTGACCTCCCTTTTCTAGATACAGGTTCACACTTATTTGTATCCTCCTTATCTTTATGCTTGATCATGTTAGAGGACCCAATGGTTAATGAATTTAGGAATTTTGTGTATGTAAAAGGGTCTTCAATAGATCCATTAAATGAAACATTTTTACTAAATGAATCCTATCAAAAGTCTCAAGAATACAAGAGGGAATCCATGCAGGATTTAGAAATGCCAAGAGATTCCTTGAACAAACTCCCACTAATTTTATTCTTGCAACTCGACAATTGTGGAGGTGAAAACAAGAACCATTACCTCTTTTCTTTTCATCCATGCTCATATAAAATAATATTTTTACAATCATATATTAAAACTTCCTCCTAGTTGTTCATACCCATGAAGATATATATGGAATATATGGGAGGTTATCAACTCAACTAAAAAGATAAGAGATATTATCATTTCCACATATCATGGAAAAAAATAGAATAGTTCAATATGAAAGAAATTTCACTTCATACTTGAATGAGGAACTTTATAACTTTAAGGAATTTTTTGGGAAACACTTATTGGATGGAAGTTAGAAGATTGTGGGTTTCAAATCCCCTCAATACTTCAAATTTAGTATGTTTTATGGCACCCCTGTCATGAAATATAAGCAAACTATTAGGGATGAGCATTGGTCTCATGTCATAAATAAATGGAAAAAGGGGGCTAATGGTAAGCTAAAATTTCCTAAGCAGGAACCTATATTTTTACCATTCAAAACACTTAAAGAGATGGAAAACTTGAAGAAGGAACAAAGTCATATATTACTCATTTAGTTTAGATATGGAATATGGAGGAGAAGAATATTGGCTTCCAAAGATAACATATTGGGAAAATGTTTTGAAGGCTTTAGATATGCTCTTAGTTAATCAGACAAGGACAAGAGGTTCTTTTTGGTAGAAAATAAGACAAGAATTAGACACCAACAATGATACTCAACAATGACCTTATCTCATGGATTATTACTTGAGTCAAAGGGTCCCTACTATTGATTAAATATATGTTGTTCCTTCTTGTAACAAGCCTATAGAAGAAATTAGTCCAAGAAAATATGTGAAGAAAGATCATACACCCATTGTATGACCAAGTGATAACTAGACAATATGGTTAGGAAAGGCATTAGGCGATGTCTACAAAGATATAGATGATACTAAGAGATATTGAGTTCTATTTCAATGGTGGAAACCCAATGGAGGAAATGTGGGTTGGGATAAAAAAAAATAAAGAGTGGACAATTGGAAGAGATAAAAATTACATCATTGATGTGGATAACATCATATGGAAATGGAAACTATGAGAAAATACAAAGGAAGATAAAGTAAAAATAAATGAAAAGGGACATATGGAAATTAATTTATATCAACAAGTGGAAAATATATGTGATGGTGAATGAGACTTTCTTGTCGGTGTTTGAATAAATATATTGAGCTTTTTTCTCCTGACGTGGGATGTGGGTTCTTAAGAATTTTTTTTATTGATATTATACGATGAACATTCCTTGGAATATTATGTTAGCTAGCAAAAGTTTTGTAATATGGTATAAATATCAATGGAAAATAACATATTAAAATGGATTCATTCAACTTGTTTGGGATATTATTTTTTGTTTAGCCCAAAAATATTTCATGACAAATTACATTTGAAATCAAGCCTTGCCTTCATAAGTTTTCAAATACTCAGGGGTTTTCACATCCAAAATCCCTTATCCAAATACTCTAGGTTTTTCACACTTGGCCTTCTTTTCCTTATTTGAACCTTGATTATTCCCCAATTCCTAAATGAAACCCTCTTTTAACTTGGTCGAACTTTGCATTTTGGATGATTTCTAGATCAAGGACCTATTTTTAAATTAGTCCCTCGATTCACTTGTTCAAAAAAAATTCCTGTCCTAATTTTTAGATTGGTTTTGATTTCCAAATCAGGCACTTTCCAACCTATTAGAGATTTGACCTTGGTCCAATTTCTAAATCCATCTCAATACCTATTTTGAGAACTCATTTGGTTTTCTTCTTACTATATTTCTATGTTGGAGCTGATTTTTAAATCGGGCCCCTTCTTGTCCCTTGTGAGAGATAAGGGAAAACATGGGGGACAACACTGTAATTCCCCCAACCACCAATAGGCTGGACAACGCCACTTCTTGTACATATCTCTTAGCTCTAATACCATTTTGTAACATCCTAAACCACCAACAGGATGGGCAACGCCACTTCTTAGACAATTCTCTTAGCTCTGATACCATTTTGTAAATTTATATGCATGCATATCTAACATAATTAATAGTTACATCATTTTGTTCATGCCACTTATTCATGCAGAAATAGTCATTCAAACATACTAACAATATATGAATATAGGAGACATATTCTAACCATACACAGATCAATGTGAAAGTAATATTAAGCCTACACACATAACATAAGTGATATATCCAATCATTATTCATCAAGTTATAACACATGTACAATTACAAAACATACAATTAACAGAGATTTGGCACTTATCTTTCAATAGATGACCACCAAACTGCATCCAGACCTTCCACGAACCTCCCAGCCTTAGACCACACTGCTTATCATGCTCAATAGTGGGTCACCCCTGAGGTGGGACTAAACTCCACCGGGCAAGGGATTCCTAGGCTTGGAAAGGGAAACAGGAAAGTTGCACTGGTCAACAAGAAGGATTATCTCCTAGGTCTAGCTCAAGCTAACAACCTACAACCTCTCATTCCCCACATGCCTTTCCCACCCCAGGAAGTGTTCCCTTTCTTTGTTCCACAGTCCTTCGCCTGCCCCACTTCCCTTCCAGGGATTCAACAACAGGATGTAGATAAATTCTCCGAGCACTATAGTTGCAGTTGGGCTCCCTTTGGGAAATCACTTCTCCAACAACCTCTCTCACTTAGAGAGAGTTTCTTGCAGGCCTGAAAACCTGCTTCTTCAATCCACTTCTAATTCAATTCCCAAAAAGGTGATGTCAACAACAAAGCTCAGTAATAATAGACAATGGTAGCAAGCTACACTCAATATAGGAACTATGTGGGCTACAACAACTAATAGTTATGACACAACACGACTCAAACAAGGTACATGTGCGAGAATGAATCCCTGGATGAATCGGCAAGGGTGACCGAATTCGAGAGAATCGTAAGGGTCATGAGGAACTCAAGACTCATCCCGCCGCAAGGATGGGGAGCAATGCCATAATGGGAAGCGAACCCCCAATGAGCTGGCTTTCTCAGCTATAAATTGCATGTGCCCAGGTTGACACATGTCTTCATGAATCCGCATGATTTCCACTTAGCACTCATTACCCTTTTTAGTAACTTAGGATAACACCGATCATGTCCCCTTAGCCTTTAGGAAATAATAATAAAATATTATTCCCTTAGAGGTAATCCCTCTAGCTAAGCCCCTAGGCCTAAACACTTATCCCCCTCCCTTACCCTACCTAGTGGAGCTTAGTCCCCCATACTCTTTCTTTGTGGTTGGTCTACATGTAGCAATGTAATTTTATTAATGATATGTGCAATTACATATACAAAAATTAGGCTCATGGCCTTAACCATCTAGGCTCTCCGGTCTGATAAACATATAAGTCTTCAGCTTATAAACACTTGGCTCATCAACCTATAAACATAATTATAATTCAGCAGGGGCTCATCCTTGGGGTGTTACAATTCCATCCCCTTATTTTTGCACTATCCTCGGTGCAACTTACTTACACAACAACAACACAATTTCCAAAATCTTCAAAAAGACACGGGTACTCTACCCACATAGCATCTTCATGATCCCATGTTGCATCCTTAGGTCCATACGAGGTCCACTGAACTTTTACAAGACCTATGGCTTGATTCTGGAGCTGCTAGCTTTTCTGATCCAATATACACATTGGATGCACCTGAAAAGCACTTTCCTGCTCCACCTGAATCACATTCCAATCAATAACATGATTAGCATTAGATACATATTTCTTAAGCAATGACACATGAAATACATTATGTATAGACATGCATGCAGGAAATGCTAGCCTATATGCTACTGGACCAATCCTCTCTAGGATTTAAAATGGTGCACAATATCGAGCTGCCAACTTTGAACAATTTCCCAACTTCAAGGAACTTTTTTTGGCCTTCACTCTCAGGAATACATGATCCCCTAGTTTAAATTCCCTGTGAGTTTTGTTCTTATCAGTATAATTTTTCTTTCTATCTTGGCCAACCTTCAAATTCTACTTAATCTTCAGCATTTCTTCTTCCATTTCCTTGAGAAAATCTGGCTCAATCACTTCCCTATCAGCTAGGTTGTCCCATCTTACTGGGGTGTTGCACTTTCTGCCATAAAGTGTTGCAAACATGCTCATCTTCAGTGATTCTTGATACCCATTGTTGTAGGTAAATTCTACCAAGTGTAAAAAAGCTTCCCATTTATATGGTTTGTCCATCACATACATTATTAACATATATTCTATCACTTGGTTCACCCTTTCTATTTTCCCATCAGACTTAGGATGATAAGAATTGATGAAGTTCAGATTTGTTCCGAACCCTTTGAATAACCCCTTCCAGAACTTTGATGTAAAATTTGGGTCTCTGTCAGACACAATTTTCTTGGGTACACCATGCAAGCATGCTACTTCCCTCATATAAATATAAACAACATTAGTTTCCTTATGAGTAGTCTTCGTAGGAATGAAATGGATAGATATTTTAAGCTTGTCCACCACCACCATGATTGCATCATGCTGCTGGTTCGTTCTAGGAAATCTCATGATTAAATCCATTTTCACTACTTCCCATTTCCAGTTAGGAATGGGTAATGGTTATAGTAACCCATCCAAGTGTCTATGATCAGCCTTGACCCTTTGGCATTCCAAACATTTAGCAATAAAATCAACAATTTCCCTCTTCATGCCTGGCTAATAATATTGGCTTTTGACTACTGAAATTGTTTTTTGATATCCTGGGTGTCCTGCATAAGGCACATTACACATCTCTTTTAAAATCACACTCCTCAATTCAGAAGACTTGGGTACATAGACTATTTTTTTGAAAGATAATTCCTTCAATTCCCAATTCATAATCTTCAGTTTTTTGCTGCATTTTACCTTGCTATAATTTTGTTACCAATTCCCTGTACTGCAAATATGCTTTTGCAGCTTCCGAAATTATTCCTTTAAGATTCGTCTGATACATGCTAATGGTTGTGGCATTCCGTTCATGCACTCTCCCGCTGAGTGTGTCAGCCACTTTGTTCTCCTTTCCTTTGATATGCTTGATATCAAATTCATATTCACTCAGAAACTCTAACCATCTACTTTGCCTGGAATTTAGAGTTGGTTGATCAAACAAATACTTCAGAACATTATGGTCTGTCCTCAGCTCAAACCTCTTTCCCATGAGGTAGTTCCTCCACTTCTTTGAAGCATGCACTATGGTTGCCAACTCCAAATTGTGAGTGGCATAGAGCCTTTCATGCTCCTTCAACTTCCTTGATTCATAACATACACCAAACCCATTTTGACTGAGGACTCTACCCAATCCTTCTTTACATTCATCTGTGCATACAATGAAGTCTTCAATTGGATCCATGATATTCAAAATTGGAGCATTGGTTAACAATTTCTTCAATTGTTGGAAACTATTTTCACATTCTTTTGTCCATTGAAATTTCTTCCCCTTCCTTTGCAAGGAAGTGATGGGGTGAGCTATTCTCAGAAACCCTGCAATGAACCTTCTGTAGTAACCAACTAGACCCATGAAGGATCTGAATTTCGTCACATTATTAGGTGTTGTCCACCCTTTAATGGCCTCAATCTTTTTAGTCTCCACTGTTATCCCTTCTTCATATATGATATGCCCCAAATAGTGAATTATGTTTTGATAAAACCAACACTTCTTCAATTTGGCATACAGTTGATGCTCCCTTAGCACTTGAAACACCATCTTCAAATGATTCTCATGATCTTCCTCTAACTTGGAATATAAAACTATGTCATCCAAAAAGGTAATGACAAACTTGTCTAAATATGCCCAGAAAGAAACATTCATTAAGCACATAAAAACAACTGGTGCATTTGACAACCCTACTGGCACGAATGTGAACTCATAATGACCATACCTTGTCCTGAAGGAGGTATTTATTATATCTTTATCTTTAAATTTTACCTAATGATATCTTGACCTGAGATCTATCTTTGAAAATATCTTTTCATCCTTCAATTGATTGATCATCAATCCTTGGAAGAGGATACTTGTTCTCTATGGTTACTTTATTCAATTGTCTGAAGTCGATGCACAATATCAATGTCCCATATTTCTTCTTCACCAACAATACTGGGGCACCCCAAGGTGACACACTTGGGTGTATATATCCCTTCTTCAGAAGTTCTTCAAGCTGCATTTGCAACTCCTTCAATTCGGGTGTACTCATTATGTAAGGAGTCTTTGACACTGGGGATGCTCCAGGCATTAAATTTATAGAGAAATAAATATCTCTCTTTGGAGGTAATCCTAGTACCTCCTTGAACACGTCCTCAAAATCTTCCAGGACTGCATGATCCTCCATATTTGACACCTTCTCCTTAGATGCTTCCCCCATATGGGCTGCAAATATTTGACAACCTTTCCTGTAGATCTTCTTCAACTGCATTGCTGATATTTCCTGAACAGTAACTTCCCTGGATATTCCTTGGACTATTCTCTGATTTCTTTCCTCATCTAGGCAAGTGAAATCCTTGCTACAACAGTCTAATATGGCATGGTGTTGGTGTAACCAATCCATACGAATTAGGAAGTCATAAGATCCTAAAGGAAAGATGTTCAAATCTTCCCTTGTGTTCAGTCCATTCATGTCCATAAGACATGAATTAACCATCTCATTGACTTTTCTTTTGGCTCCAATATCTAGCTGCACCAACCAAGATTTTCCATGCTTGTTTCTTGGCAATTGAAAATTTTCCACCATCTTAGGATCTATATAACTATGACTAGATCCTGAATCAATTAAAATAGTAATGGTTTGGTTGTTGATCATACATTCCACTTCAATCATATGTGATTGATACTATGCTTACTTGTTGTCCAAGGCTTCATAGATCCTTGGTACATTTTTGCCCATGTCCCCCACTGTTTCATCTCACTGAACATTGTGAAAAACTCTCTCTTTGTCACTTCTGTGGAGACAATATCTAAACATATGGTCACCTTTACAACCCCAACATTGAATAGGCAGATTCCTTGGTCTTTGACCACCTTTCTCAATCGTTCTGGGTTCTTTAGAAGTTTTTTTTTCCTAAGGATTATTTCTGAAGAATGGTGGCTTAATTCTCTTCTTCCTCTGATCTATCTTGAATTTCTTCTTGTCCTCCCAAGATTTTTGGAATGTTGGCCTTTCTTCTTGCTGATCATATAGGAACTTATCTCGCCTTATGGTCTCCTCCAATGTTTTAGGATCATCATATTGTATTTTATCATTGATGGATGGTGGAAAACCACTCAAATACCTATGAATCTTGACCGTCTCATCCTTGATGAAGGAAACATACTTCAACAATTCTAAAAACCTTCTTTCATACTCATCAATGGACATACTTCACAGCTTGAGTTCAAAGAACTCTTTCATTTTTTATCATAATACCTCTTAGTCAAGTATTTCTTTTCAAAATACTTCTTGAATTCCCTCCAAGTAACATTTTTCTCATCAATGTGATGCACATGCACCAACTGATCCCAACACATGGATGCCTTTCCTTTGAGTTGATAGATGGAAATTCTTCCCTCTACATGAGACGAATAATTATGCAATTGAAAATACTTTCTCATGCCCAGAAGCCATGTTTATGCATCTTCATCCTTCTTATGCTCCCCATCAAATGTAGGAGGTTTTATTTTTTTCATTTCTCCTCGTAGCTCATCCTCTCCAGACGTCTTATGCTTCCTAATAGGGGTCCATAGACTTGATCTGTTATGTGCTCTCTTATTGGAATGCCTTGGGGAGTGTTGGTGATGTCTACTATCACTTTTTGTTCTTCTGTGACTTCCTCATTTTCTTGAGCCACTCTCCTTATCCAATTTATTTTCTATTCTTTCCAGGATCTACATCAACTTTATGTTGAATTCTCCCTGTTTCTCCCTAGATGTCATGAGATTTTTTTTATCTGCTCGGTGAGTCTGGACATCTTTTTGCAACTTTTTGATGATTTTCATCATGTTTCCTTCTTTATCTATCTCTTCTCCATGCCCATTGGAGTTCGGTCCTTCAACTCCTAAATGGACATCCATTCCTCTAACTTTATTTTCCAAACTATAAACACCCTATGCCTTCCCCATTTCTCTACACTAAGAGACAATTTGGTTTAGTTCTAAAAATCGTCAACTCTGCAAAATGTGTAGTCAACCGAATTTTTGTCAGACTATCAGAATTTAATACTTTTCCAGAATAAATCAATCTGATTCAACAAAACAATATTAGATTAAATTTTTTGTAGGTCTTGGTTGGTCAGGAACCCCTCGGGCTTCAATCTCTAAGCCCAATTTTATTCTGCAACAAATTTCGGGTCCTAGACCCTTTTTCTCAGCCCTTGGTTCACATGTGACCATGGCTGTAACACAATGCTTATGATTTGGGTGCTAATATGGAGCTCTGAAACTTAGGGCTTCAGGCTTCGGTGGTTTCCCTTTTTCTGCATGTCCCAACATCATAGAACAATGAATTATGGAATGCGCAAAGAATGATGGATCTATGGTGCACCTTCCTTCATGCACCATTTCTTCTGGAGTGTCAAGTCTCTGGACTTTACGATCTAAAACCACACGTCCATTAGGGCCCACAGATTTTGTGCTCGAACTAATAAATGTCAAAAATGTCACATCAACTTTAGTACTTTTCAAATTTTAGGGACATGGGTTGGCGGTTTTGGAGTAACCCACTGATCGTTCCGTAATTTTCCCCACGTTGACGCGTACCCCATCTAGAAAACCATGGTTTGGATTATGGGACAACCTTGTAGAATTATCTACCATGTAACTTCGATCTCCACAATGTCTCCCGACCCTTGATTTTGATAGATCGTGACCAAATTTAATGCGGGTCTGATCTAGCTAACTTCTTTGCCACGCTTAACTACCTTGTGCTACCACCAGAAGCACCGCTCGACAGGACACATGAAGTTGACACATGGTCCAATCAGGTAGGTGACATATGTCACATTCTAAAAGCATTCCATCTTACCAAGGTTCTTAACTCACTGAAACATGGCACACATCCCATGTGTCCATGTTATCCCTAGTGACTTTAGTAGGCCATGTCACTCCGGGACTTCCATCTTCGAGAGATTTCACCATCGCACACCCTGTTTCTCCTGAGCACCAAACTCCCGAACAAGATGATATTTTGACACGTGTCTCTTGCGACGAATGGTTCAGATTAACTCCAGACTTCGGGACTTTAGGAGTTTGCGCATCAACACACTCCATTTCTCCCAAATGTCATATTATCAAACATGCTAACTTGCCGACATGTGTTCCTTGCTTAGATCAATAGACAAGAAATACACAAAGTTTGCTCTGTCTTCTCTACACCTGATCGAGAGATGTGACCTTAGTTTAACATTTGGGAACTTATCTCACTTTATAATATCGCTAGTAATGCTTTAAGGAACTGTGAATATCAACGACTAGGATTGATTACGAGAACTCAACTTTCTCATGCTTTAATTTCCTTCCTGATCTCTACAATGTGAAGATGCTCACCTGTAGTGGGATCGATATCCATTATTGATATAACAAGATCAACGATCCTGAGGGATTATAGAGTCTCAACTTAATCTCGTTTTAATTTCCTTCCCGATCTCCACAATTTCTCCCCACCGTCGATCTCCCCTCAATGAGATCTGACAATTGTGACTTAATCTTCGCTCGATCTGATGGCTCAACTTCAAACCTTGTGGTTCCAAAATTACTACAGTCTCTTTTCTCTGCTATATTTCTTGAACTGCTACACCTCCTGAGCTTACAAACACAGCCAAGGTGTTCTCTTAGCACTCTGGAATGCTTTGAATTCAAATTTTGTCCTTCTCAACAAAAATTTTCTCTGAGATTTTGATTCCATAACCACTTATATGGCCTAATTCAGGCTTAGTGTCGAAAACTGGGCTCTAAACTTCAATTTTGTCCATTTCGACAACAATTCTTTTCTAAAACTTTTGCTTTATCTTCCACTAACATGGCCCATCCAAGCTCAATGTTGAAACCATGGCTCTGATACGATTTTGTAACATCCCCAACCAACAAAAGGTCGGGCAACGCCAATTCTTGGACATCTCTCTTAGCTCTGATACCATTTTGTAACGTCCCCAACCACCAACAACAATTCTTGGACATATCTCATAGCTCTGATACCATTTTGTAAATTTATATGCATGCATATCTAACACAATTAACAATTACATCATTCTGTTCATGCCACTTATTCATGCAGAAATAGTCATTCAAACATACTGACAATATATGCATACATACAACATATTCTAACCATACACAAATCAATGCAAAAATAAAAGTAAGCCTACACACACAACATAGATGATATATCCAGGCATTACTCATCAAGTTATAACACATGTACAATTACACAACATACAACTAACACATATTTGACACTTATCTTTCAATAGATGACCACCAAACTACATGTAGAACTTCCATGAACCTCCTAGCTTTAGACCACACTGCTCATCATGCTCAGCAGTGAGTCACCCCCAAGCTGGGAATAAACTCCATCGGGCAAGGGATTCCTAGGCTTGGCAAGGGAAAAGGGAAAGTCGCCCAAGTCAAGAGGAAGGATTATCTCCCAGGACCATCTAACGCTAATAGCCTACAACCTCGCATTCCCCACATGCCTGTCCCACCACAGCAAGTGTGCCCCTTCTCTGCTCCACAGTCCTTTGTCTACCCCACTTCCCTTCCAAGACTTCAGAAATAGGACAAACATGAATTCTCTAAGCACTATAGTTGCAGTTGGGCTCCCTCTAAGAAATTAGTTCCACAACAACCTCTCTCACCTGGAGAGAGTTGCTTGTAGGCTTGACAAATTTCTTCTTCAGTCCAATTCTAAGTCAATTCCCAAAAAGGTGATGGAAACAACAAATCTCAGTAAGAGAAGACGATGGAATCAAGCCACACTCAGTCCAAGAATTGTGTGGGCTGCAAAAACCAACATTTATGACACAACATGACTCAGACAAGGTACAGGTGCGATCATGAATCTGTGGATGAATCGAGAAGGGTGACAAACTTCCAGAGAATCGTAAGGGTCGTGAGGAACTCGAGACTCGTCCCGTCACAAGGATGGGGAGAAATTCTAGAATGGGAAGTGAACCCCCAATGAGCTGGATTTCCCAACTATAAACTACATTCGCCTAGGTTGAGACATGTCTTCCTGAAGCCGCATGAGTTCCACTTAGTACTCGTTCCCATTTTTAGGAACTTAGGACAACACTGATCATGTCATCTTAGCCTTTAGGAAATAATAATAAAATATTATTCCCTTAGAGGTAAGCCGTCTAGCTTATCCCTTAGGCCTAAACACTTAGCCCCCTCCCTTACCCTACCTAGTGGAGCTTAGTCCCCCATACTCTTTATTCGTGTTCAGTCTACATGCAGTAGTGTAATTTTATTAATGACATGTGCAATTACATATACAAAAATCAGGCTCATGGCCTTAAACATCTAGGCTCTCTGGCCTAATAAACATATAATTCTTCAGCTTATAAACACTTGGCTCACCAGCCTATAAACATAATTACAATTCAGTAGGGGCTCGACCTTGGGGTGTTACAAACACTTTCTAAGAAAAATATATCGTGTGTTAGAGTAATTTTGGAAAATGAGAATCACACCACTAGAAACTAAATTGACACAATTTAAAACTAATAATCACAGTATTGGAAACTGATATTCACACTTTTGAAAGCCAATAATCACAACTTTGGAACATGACTTAAGTCTAGATTCTCACTAGGGAGTCCAAGTTTAATGAAAAAGGGGTTTTAGGTTTATATATGGAGCTAGGTTGGTATAGACAATGATACATCATATTGCAGCAGAGGAAGAGATGGAAGATGGAAGTAGTGACGATTAAGTGTTCGGAGGTGAATGTGAGATTGGTTAGGATCCTAATAGAATTAGTTGTGTTATCCTTTATTATATATCATCATGATTATATTTCTTATCTTACTTAAATACACTTGTATACTGTTAAGAACCAAATATCAATATAGCATAGAAAAACCTCAAAATAAGTACTCAACGCCTTGAAAAAAAATAATTTCAGATAATAAGCCTCTTCGAGGGGGAAACCTCCTTATACACCACATAAATGTTAAGGTACAAGATGATTCCAAATGAAAATGTCTCCTTGGTATATATAGGAGACTAGGAGGTACAATTACAACTAATGGACTCAAGCCGACATAAATAAAATAACAATACTAATGTAATATGACCCAATTAAGGGGTAATGAGCCACTATTTAGGGATTTACTTGCCCCTTCCCTAGAGACAAGTGTTGTCCTCAATGCTTAAGTAACTCTGGATGATTTTGTATAAAAGAATCATCTTCCCAAGTGGAATCTTCAGCCGGTAGTTTCCTCCATTAACGAGATACTATGAAATGGATCTATTCCTCAGTTGGTGAATTCTTGTGTCAGTGATGGATTTAGGCTCCAATATGATTTTTCCTTCCTCTTCAAGTTCTGGCAATATAGTTTGAACTGGGATCTTATCACCTATAACCTTCTTTAAGCATGAAAAATGGAAAACTGGGTGTACTCATGAAGATGCAGGCAACTACAATTTGTATGCCATAGTAACAATCTTTTGCAACACCTTATAAGGGCCATAGTAATTTGGTGATAATTTATTATCCTTCTTGTCTTGCTTGAGCAACATCTGTTTGTATGGTTGTAGTCTTAAGAAAACCCAATCCCCTACTTCAAAACTTCTTTCACTACGATGTTGATCTTCTTATTGTTTCATGTGATTTTGTGCCATGGTCAGGTTGTCCTTTAATATTTGGAGAACTTGTTGTTGATGCTCAATGTGATATTCCACTGCTTGAACCTTAGATGTTTGTTTTAGAGAAGAAGTGATGGAAGGAGGGTGGTATCCATAGAGTGCCATAAATGGTGTCTTTTTTGTTGCAGTATGAAAGGAAGTGGTATACCACCATTCCGCCAAGGGTAACCATTTGAACCATTGTGTTTGTTTATCAGAGACAAAGCAGTGAAGGTAGCCTTCCAGACATTTTTTCACTATCTCAGTTTGTCCATCAGATTGAGGCTTATAGGATGAGATATCAGCCAATTGAGTACCCAAACAAGAAAATAATTATGTCCAAAAATGTCTAGTGAAGATGGGATCTCTATCACTTACAATAATCTTTGGGCTGCCATGTAGCTTTTGAACTATCTCCATGAATGCGGTGGCAACTATACTGGATTTGAATGGATGAGAGAGTGCATAAAAGTGTTTGTACTTGTTGAGTCTATCGACAATCACCATGATGACAATCTTTCCTTTAGAATTTGGTAACCCTGTTATGAAATCCATGGAAACCTCTTCCCAACGCTGACTTGGGATGGATAATGGTTGTAAAAGACCTGGGGTCTTAATTGTTTCCACCTACAAAACAAACATTCTGTGACAAACCTTTGAGAATTAGTTTTAAGTCCATCCCAAAAACATTCCTTCTTGACCCTATGGTAGGTTTTCAAAAATCTCGAGTGCCCTCCTACTGGAGAGGTGTGCAATTCCAATAGTACCTTTTGTTTGAGATGGGATTTGTTACATAAATATAAACGATATTTGTACCATATTGAATCATTTTTCCATGTAAATGTATCTGATGCATTGGAATCCTGCTGTAACCTTTGAATGAGAATCCACACTTTTTCATCATTCATCCCTTGCTTCTATTATCCAATCGGGTTGGATGATTGAGATAGCACAGAGAAAGGCCTCAACATCTTCATTATTTCTTGAGAGTGCATCTACCACAACATTTTTCTTCCCTTTTTTATAGATAATTTCAAAATCATAACCCAATATCTTGGTCACCCATTTTTGTTGTTCTTATGAAGCTAGTCTTTGTTCCAAGAAGTATTTAAGACTATCATGATCTGTTTTGACCTTGAAGTGCCTACCTATTAGGTAAGGACGTCATTTCTTCAATGCATGTAATATTTCCATCATTTCCTTCTCATAAATGGGTTTGTGTAAGTCGTTTCACTTGAGTGGTCGACTTTCAAAAGCTAGGGGCCTTCCTTCTTGCATTAGGACAACACCAATTCCATTTCCTGAGGCATCACATTCCACAATAAAGGTTTTTGTGAAGTCTAGAGTGATCAAGAAAGGAGCTTTGCACATCACCTCTTTAAGTTGTTCAAAAGATTTAGTTGCCTCTGGATTCCATGAAAATGCATCCTTCTTAGTTACTGTCGTTAAAGGTGCTTCTATTCTTCCATAGTGTTGAACAAACTTGCTATAGTAACCTATCAAACCCAAAAATCCTCTAAGATTCTTCAATGTTTTGGGAATCGGTCAATCCATCATGGCCTTAATCTTGTTAGGGTCTACCTTGACACCTTCATGAGATACAATATGACCCAAATACTCTACCTCCTTCACCCCAAAGAAACATTTGGATGGTTTGGAAAATAGTTGTTTCTCCTTTAGTAGTTGTAGCACCTTGTCAACATGTCGCACATGATCCTCCAAATACCTTCTATAGATTAGTATAGCATAAAAAATACTAACACAAATTTTCGAACGAAGGGCTTCAAAATGGAATTCATCAACCCTTGGAATGTGGAAGCTGCATTTGTAAGGCCAAAAGGCATGACCAAAAATTCATAATGGCCTTCATGAGTCTGGAATGTTGTTTTTGGAATATCTTCTTCCTTCATTCTAATTTGATGATACCTTGAATGAAGATCCAACTTTGTGAAATAGATTTCTCCATGTATTTCATCTAACAATTCATCGATGACGGGAATGGGAAACTTATATTTAATAGTGATCTTGTTGAGCTCTCTATAATCTAGACACATACACCATGAGCCATCTTTCTTGAATACCATTACCATCGGTGCAGAGTAAGAACTTTGTCTAGGTATAATAATGCCAGCCTCTAACATTTCTTCAACCATGTGCTCAATTTCACTCTTCTGGACATAAGGGTATCTGTATGGCCTAATGTTAGGAGGAACACTCCCAGGAATTAGGTGAATATCATGATCATGATTTCGAGTGGGTGGAATACCTTTGGGAATATCTTCAAATACTTTGGAATGCTTATCAATGATCCCTAGGAGATCTAGAGGAATAGATGGCTTAGATGTTTAAAGATCTAGTGAGCATAGTTTTGCAATAAAACCTTGATGCCCCTTTTTCAATAATTTTTCCATGCCATTAGAGCTTGTCATCTTATTGGGTTTCCTTGTGATACCTCTTAAATCAATTTCTTTTCTTTCCAATGAAAATTTCATGAATTTTTTTTGAAAATTAAAAGCCATTGTTCCTGATGATTGTAACCGTTGGATTCCTAGTACAACATCAACACCACCCATGGGTATACAAATCATTGGAATATTCATTACATATTCCCCCATAGTAAGATTGATCTTATTTAATTTTCCTAAGAAATTGTTATTTCCTCCATCTGCAATCATTACTTGAAAATCTGGCACTGGATATACAAAGCAATTGAGAGCTTTGGCTAATTTATAGTGAATGAAATTATGAGTATTACTAGAATCAATTAGGACTATTACCTTTTACGTTTTTATATATCCTTCGATATTGGGGGTTTGAGGAGTGCTAATTCCAACCAATGCATTACACAATATCATGGGAGCCAAATCTTCAGATGAAATTGCATCTATGTTTTCATCTTGAGATGGTTATTGTTCTTGTTCTTGTTCTTCTTCCTCTTCACAATCTATGTAGAATAATTTCTTCTCACCACACTTATATCCCTTACTGTACTTGCTATCAAAATTAAAGCATAAACCTTTTGTTTTTCTTTCCTCCAATTGTTGAGGTGTAAACCTTGTAGGTTGAGGTGTTTTAGAATAAGGAGCATTATTCTCTCTATAGATGTTAGGATTGGTCCTTCTAGTAGCCATAGCCATATTTTTACTTTCAACAATTCTTGCCACCCTAAATGTATTCTCCAATGATTTCGGTTCCCAAAGGAGAACCTCATGTTGAATGTTATCCTTTAAATTTCCTATGAATACATCAATCAAGTTCTCATCTGGAATATCTATTACCTTATATTCAATCTTTGGAAGTTGTTAATGTGCTCTGTAACTGAACCCTTTTGCTTGAGATTTATCAATTAGATAAAGAAGGTATTTCTCCTTGTATCCTCATAGTGTGCTATCATTGTTTCCATGAAAATTGTCCAAGTGATGATTAATTTGCGAGAACAAAGCCATCGATACCATAGAAATTGATTGGGTTCTAAATATAAAGAAGCAATTCATACATTTTGTGTATGTGGCACATTATGTAGATCAAAGAATTGCTCCATCTGAAGTATCCATGTGATTGGGTCTTTGCCATCAAAAATCCTCATATTGATCTTAGAAACGTGGTTGGTCTTCAACCCAAAGTTGGAGTTTCTGCATTATTGATTCATCTTCCTTGTTTCCTCATCATGAATTTCATGGGATACATTTTCACTTTCAGGTGTCTTGTCTATTAGGAAAATTTTCAATCCTTCCATGATCTCCCTTTTTAAACCATCCATCTTAGTATCCATTATTGCCTCTAATTTAGCTTCAATTGAATCCATCATCCCTTGTAGTTCATCTTTTGTCACTATCTTCTTTTTTAATTCATTTATGTCCCTACACATTTATTCACCTTCATCAAGAGTCCAAGTAGGACTGTTTGGAGGCGTATTTTGTGTATAAGTTCCCTTTTTCGGTGGAACGTTGGCCAAGTATCACTTTTGAACCTTGATTTTGAGGTGGTTATACTAGACAATCTTTCTTCTGTTGTATATCCAAAGTTTCGGGCCTTCTGTGTATGAATTTTTTTTTTTTAGTTCTATGATATTTCTTCTCTGCAATGCCACAAGTTTGATCAAAATTGGATGTGCCAAGTAGAATTTATGATAACTTCCCCACAACTTGTTGTTTTTTGGCCTTTCCGAGAGATCTCCCTTGTATAGTGTGCCCCGCACAAAATAATTGATATAAAATTATGAAAATCATACCTGAAATAATATGTATTGTCCACTATCCAATGCAACTAGTCTCACTTAATTTGGATAGTCTAGGAAGAATTTATTATTGTTTTACCCAGAGCACCTACTTGAGACTAGTCAATAGGACTAGTCAAATACCCTATCTTCCACAGGGTGTATATAAAAATGTAAGATGACCCAAAAGTTGAATTGTTTACCATAGATACCTTATTAATTTCTGTGAATAGCCTCCAGATTTTAGGATTTGAAACATTACAGAAAAATTTTATAGCGAAAATTCCACAATGACTCAATTCAGGATGATTCCAGAACCTTATCTTACACATGTTGTAGCTCTGAAAGTATAAGGCCTCAGGAGATGAAATTGTAACCCAATGTACCTTTATCCATCTACTTAATATCCTCCAAGTTGTTCCTTCTGAAACATTGTATAAAAAAGGTTATAGCGAAAATTCCAAGGTGTCTCAGATGTAGCAGTGAAACCCCAAGACCTTGAGCTCTGATACGATATGTTAAGAACCAAATATCAATATAGCATAGAAAAACCTTGGAATAAGTACTCAACTCCTTGAAAAAGAGATAATTTCAGATAATAAGCCTCTTCGAGGGGGCAACCTCCTTATACACAATATAAATGTTCAAGTACAAGATGATTCCAAATGAAAATGTCTCCTTCATATATATAGAAGACTAGGAGGTACAATTACAAGTAATGGACTCAAGACGACATAAATAAAACAACATTACTAATGTAATATGCCCCAATTAAGGGGTAATGAGCCACTATTTAGGGCTTAACATATACTTAATTTTGTATAATTGTGATGTGATAATTTATATAACATGACTAATGAATTATTGTTATTTTGGTTAGTGCATTTAATTTAATTATCATCATGCCTGGATGATTGAGGGAACAACAAAATTGTGCATCAAAATCATTCATTCTTTATTATTAGTACCCACTGTGAGATATGTGTACGCTAACTATGTATACATACTCAACATACATACACTAGTAGGATCACGTCGATGCAATAATTTCTAAATTTATTTATTAATCACTTAATTAATGATTTGATAACTTATAGAATTTATACTATATACACATAAATATCTAGGAGCACTACATGCATTCATTAACTTTTGTTGGTTAGTTGGTATGATGAAATAAATGAGTATAGTTGGTTGTCATTAAATTTGATTGGAAATGTCAAATATTTTAATGAATTAGCATGTTAATGAAGACTTTATATTTTTATTTTATTATTATTTTATTTATTCCTTAGGACCTTAAAGGTGAGGTTGTTGGCCTTGTTATCACTCTATAATTTTCCTTGGTTGTGTAATTTGAATTTTAGGGTATATATGGCCTAAATTGAGATGAAAAAGTAATAAAGCTATAAAACTAATAGATTGTCCATGTGGATCAAGGAGATGCCCACTTCCTCATTAAATAATTGGGCTAACAGGTTGCCCATATGGGTCAAAGAGAGTCCCACCTCTCCATTATTGTATTGAGTTTTATTTTACATTAATTAGTTAGCTAGGTAGTTAGATATATTATTATAATAATAGACACTCATTTAATGGGCCCTTTCTATTATTGCATAAGGTTTTATTTTCCACTACTTAGTTAGTTGGATAGTTAGATCTATTATACTAATAATAGAGACTCATTTAATGAGAAATTTTTGAATTTTTCCAGTGGACCATTTTTTAATGCTAAAGGCCTAGCAATCCTTCTCATAATATCAAGTTACTCATTTTGGATTCTCTCATACTTTCTATTGTTCATTGTGAGATTAATTAGCTCTAAGTGATTTACTAGTAATTAGTTTTATAGGTGAGGCTCCTCTTTGAGCCTCACCTCTTGAGTACTTCATTTACGTGTTTTTTTCCATGCTTATTTTCATGCAATATTGGCACATCTAAGATCCTCCTCTCTCGACATTCAAGCCATCCATATCTCATCCCCCGAGATCCGGATCAGTGGTATCATATAAGGTACGCTCTCTTTTAGAACAAGGGTTTGAGACGTGTCGTGGGTTCAAATATTTGCAGTAATCACCAACGTCCTTTTGGTACTATCATAATCCATTTTTTGGGACATACACTGTAAGCATCACAGTTGGTCCACATGCACTATAGAATTTGTTTTTCCTTCGGATCTTTTTTCACCATTACAAGGGGAACCATACATGGATTCACTATATCCATACATGGATCCAATACATCCATTGGTCTACATCATTTTCAACAAATTTTCAAGGTGTCCATGTTGCACACAGAGGTTCCACAACCTCTACAACAACCCATATTTCTATACAAACCCTTGGCATCCTTAGTGGCCCTCTACACTCAAAAACATTCAAAGAGGTGTTTTGACCTGTACGCAACATTTCAGAGGCTCTAACACATCTCATTAGAAATATTTCTTTAATATGCCAAATGGATATTTCACGGAATCTCATTTGGCTTCCTGGTTTGAGAGATATCATTGATTGAATCTCAACATGTATTTGACCCAAGGAGACCGCGCGTACCACCATATTCAACGAGATTTTTCTCCTTTCTCAGGAAACTAAAGAAGGATTTCAACATATTGCTTAATATATATATTCAATATCTCAATTGGGTATTTCATAGAATCTTATTTTTCTTCCTAGTTTGAAAGATATCATCGATTGAATCTCAACATGTATTTGACCCAAGGAGGCCACACGTACCACCATATTCAAAGGTATTTTTTTCCCTGCTCAAGAAACTACAGAAGGAGCTCCACATATGGATGGAAACATCTCTTCAATATTGCAAATGGGTATTTCACATAATTTAATTTTGTTCTGTTTTTTATGAGATATATTTGTTTAAAGTAGCACATGTCTGTAACCAACATGGTCGTGTGCCCTTCAAATTCAGCCTGGTTTTTCTCACTCCATGGGGCACCTCAGAAACAGTTCCATATACCAATGGAAATATACCTTCATTAGCTCAAATGGGTATTTGAAGGAATTGGATTTCATAACATGTAGCAAAAGTTATGAATATATTTGTAGAATGATGTTCACAGCCCCTAAAGTCACGATTTTCCATATTATTTTTTAAATTTTGGGATTTTATTAAAATTTCTATTTTTCTATGGATGAACAATGCCATTATCAACTAGGTTATGGGTGAACCACAAATCCATGGTTATGGGTCAACCACACAAAACCCTTCTCTCATTGGGTATTTTCACATTGTAATCATAATGGTACGATAATGGGGTTTCTCTTTTTCGCATGGGTGAGATGATGGGGAATATCATTTTCTAAGGGGGGAGGAATGTTATGAATTTTATGGGGTATATGGTCTAAATTCGGATGCAAAATTCCTAAATCTATAAAGCTAATAGATTTTCCATATGGATCAAGGAGATGTCCACTTATTAATTAATTGGGCTAACATGTTTCCAATATGGGTAAAAGAGAGTCTCACCTCTCCATTATTGAATTGGGTTTGATTTTCCACTACTTAGTTATCTATGTATTTATATCTATTATTATAATAATAGACACTCATTTAATGAGCTCTTTCTATTATTGTATCAGGTTTTATTTTCCACTTCTTAGTTAGTTGGGTAGTTAGATCTAATATACTAATAATAGAGACTCATTTAATGAGATCTTTTTGACTTTGTCCAATGGACCATTTTGTAATGCTATATAAATTCCTAGAAAGCCTTCTCATAATATCAAGTTACCAATTTTGGCTTCTCTCATATTTTCTATTGTTCATTGTGAGATTAATTAGCTTTGAGTGATTTACTAGTAATTAGTTTTAGAGGTGAGGCTCCTCTTTGAGCCTCACCTCCCGAATACTTCATTTACGTGTTTTTTTCCATGCTTCTTTTCATGCAATATTGACATGTCTAAGCTCCTTCTCTCTCGGCATTCAATCCATCTAGATCTCATCCCCCGAGATCTAGATCAGTGGTATCATATTAGGTATGCTCTCTATTAGAACAAGGGTTTGAAGCATGTTGTGGGTTCAAACATTTGCAGAAATCACCAACCTCCTTTTGGTACTATCATAATCCATTTTTCGGGCCATACAATGTAAGAATCATAGTTGGTCCACAGACACTACATGGCTTTTTTTCCCTCAAATATTTGTTCACCATTACAAGGAGAACAATACATGGATTCACTACATCCATACATGGATCCACTACATCCATTGGTCTAAAACATTTTCAACAAATTTGCAACGTTTCCATGCTGCATACGGAGGTTCCACAACCTCTACAACAACCCATGTTGATGTACAAACCCTTGGCATCCTTTGTGGCCCTCTACACTCAACCATATTCAAAGAGGTGTTTCGACCTCTACACAACAATTCAAAGCCTCTAACACATCTCATTAGAAATATCTCTTTAATATCTCAAATGGATATTTCGCGGAATTGCATTTGGCTTCTGGGTTTGAGATATATCATCGATTGAATCTCAACATGTATTTGACCCAAGGAGACCATATGTGCCACCATATTCAACGAGATTTTTCTCCCTGCTCGGGAAACTAAATAAGGATTTCCACATATCACTGAAAATATATCTTCAATATCTCAACGGGGTACTTGATGGAATCTCATTTTTCTTTCTGGTTTGAGAGATATCATCGATTGAATATCAACATGTAATTGACCCAAGGAGGTCGCACATACCACCATCTTCAATGGTATTTTTCTCCCTTCTCAGGAAACTAAAGAAGGATTTCCACATATGGATGGAAAGATCTCTTCAATATCTCAAATGGTTATTTTTCATAATTTAGTTTTGTTCTCTTTTTTTATGATATATCTTTGTTTGAAGCAACACATGTATGTAACCAGCGTGAATGTGTTCCCTTCAAATTTTTCCTAGTTTTTCTCACTCCATGGACCACCTTAGAACAAGTTCCATATATCGATGAAAATATATCTTCAGTAGCTCAAATGGGTCTTTCATGGAATTGTATTTCATCACATGTAGCAAAATTTATGAATATATTTGCAGAAGGATGTTCACAGCCCCCAAAGACACGATTTTTCCATATTATTTGGAAAATTTTGGGATTTTATTAAAATTTCTATTTTTCTACCCATGTACAATGCCATTTTCAACTAGGTTATGTGTCAACCACAAACCCACAGTTATGGTTCAACCACACAAAACCATTCTCTTCATTGGGTATTTTCACATTGTAATCATAATGATACGATAATGGGTCTCTTTTTATCATGGGTGAAATGTGTTGGTTGTGGAGCCTGATTATCTTCTTGATTTAGAGGTCTTGGTTTTCTGCCGTGTTTATACCCCATTAATACTTTACACCCTAGAATAATGTACACTCATCCACGTGGGAGAGTGCAGGGGAGTTAACCCCTTTGTAGGGTTCGGGGATAACCGGGCCCCCAACAGGGGTTCAGGGGCAAAGCCCCTGAAGGAAAAATTGCCTTGTAATTATATATTGTAATTTCATTGTAAATCTGAACCGTTCATTATAAGGTCACAGATATGACATTAGAAGTTATGTTATGGTTTTCTTCCCTAGAAGGAAACCCTCTTTTATGAGGGAAATTTATTGCAACTATGTATCATTGCGAATATTGTATTCTAAGGGAGGAGACTATGAGAAAAAGAAGAGGAAGTTACAGTGGGTGTGATGTAGGTTGTATCCCTTCATTTGTTGGAAAATAATAAAGGAAGGACATGACAATTTCTCTGGAGAACGTAGCCCACACTGGGTGAACCATGTATATTTTTGTCTCTAATACATTGTGTATCTTTTGTGTTTTATTTCCAAATTTGTTTTATTTTATTGCTCCTCGATCTTTTTTTTCTAAAAACTGGTATCAGAGCAAAAGGTAACTCATAGGAAAAGAGGGTTCAAGTTCGAGTGGGAGCAATGGCGAAATATGGAAAGTTTAGAGTCGATAAATTTAACGGCCAAAAATACATGTTATGGAAGATGCAGATGGAAGATTATTTATATCAGAAGGATCTATTCCTACCATTGGGTGGAATAGAAAAGAATACAATGACCATGAAGGACGAAGAATGGGAGGTACTTGACAGAAAGGAACTAGGAACGATACGACTGATCCTAGCAGCATCGGTGGATTTCAATATTTCGAAAGAAAAGACAACAAAGGAGATGATGGATGCATTGGCTAAACTGTATGAAAAACCCTCGGCACCCAATAAGGTATTTCTAATGAAGAGATTTTTTAATATAAAGATCTTATAAGGTGGGTCTGTTGCGGATCATTTAAATGAATTTAATACGGTTACTAATCAACTAAGTTCTGTAAAAGTGGACTTTGATTATGAGGTCATGGCTCTTCTAATGATGTTCTCATTTCCAGAAAGCAGGAACTGTTTGGTCACAGCTTTAAGTAACTATGTCGCTGGTTCAAACACTTTAAAATTTGATGATGTTGTTGGTGTTATACTTAGTGAGGAAATGTGATGGAAAAGCATAGGTGAGAAATCAGGTAATGTGTTAAACATGGAGAACAAGGGGAGACAAAAGGATAGAGGAAAGGGCTCAGGGAACCGCGAGAATTATAGGAAGGGTAGTCTATATCCATATTTTCAAATATAGAGTGATGGAATTGTGGGAAGAAAGGACATCTAAAGAGACACTATAGAGGTCCAAAGAAACAAAGAGATTTCCAGCAGGAGAAAAATCAGGAAGCAAATGTAACAAGTGATGTGTTACAAGATGTTTTGATTCTTTCTATAGATAATATTTTTGAGTCTTGGGTAGTAGATTTAGGGGATTAATTTCATGCCACACCCCATAGGAAACATTTTCTATATTATATTCAAGGTGATTTTGGACAGGTTCATTAGGGTGATGATGCACCATGCAAAATTGTTGGAATAGGAAAGGTAAAAATAAAACAAAGCAATGGAAACCAATAGTTGTTGAAAGAGGTAAGACATGTTCCAGATCTAAGGAAAAATATAATTTCAAAATACACATGAACATGAAAATCATGGAGCATGCAAGGAGTATGAGATTGCATGTTGGTTTTCCCTTACAGTTCTAGGCAGGTGTTGTAGATATTGTTGTTCACTTAATGAATAGAGGAAATTCAATCTTTTTGGATGGTATAATTCCAGAGGAAGCATGGACAGGTAAAATGGTAAACTATTCTTTTTTTGAATACTTTTGGTTGTGAATCATTTCTCCATATTGATAAAGAAAATAGAACAAATATTGAGAAAACATCCAAGAAGTGTACTTGTATTGGATACGGTGTTAATGATTTTTGTTATCACTTATGGAATTATGAAAATAACAAAATCATTAGGAGTAAAGATTTCATATTCAATGAGAAGGTCATGTACAAAGATCAGTTGCAGGGAAAGAAACAGGAAAAACAAAAACCAAAATACACAGTGCTTGATGAGATCACTGAAAAAGAAATTACAAAGGTACCAGAAAATCAAAATGTACAACAAAAAGATCATTAGGTACCTCAAACTCCTACAAGTGTTGTTAGAAGATATACCATATTAAGTAGACCCCCTAAACGATACTCTCCTTCATTGTATTATTTATTGTTGACTAATTCTGGTGAACCAGAATGCTATGAAGAGGTAATGCAGGTAGACACCATAAAGAAGTGGGAGCAAGGAATGAAAGAGGAAATGGATTCCTTGGTAAATAACTAGACTTGGGACTTAGTTCAATTTCATGTAGGAAAAGTAAGATTGCGGAATAAATGGGGTTACAAGTTGAAGGAAGAATATGGAGGAAAAAAGTGGTACAAGGATAGACTTCTTCTAAGGGGTTTGCACAAAAGAAAGGTATAGATTTTGATTAAATATTTTATCCTGTTGTTAAAATGACTTCAATTAGGACTATTTTAAGTCTTGTGGTAGTAGAAGATTTGCATCTTGAATAGTTATATGTAAAAAAATATTTTCTCCATGGGGATTTTGAGGTGTTGTGTATGTGTCACATTTGTTCCTCGTTTTTTTGTGTTACCTCGATTTTTGTGTCCATTGTTGGGTTGTTTTTTTGGCACATGGTTTTTGCCGATGGTTTTCTATTTTTGGTTAATAAATTAGGGTTGTTGACTAATATAGGTCATTGGGTTAGGGTTTTGTATACCCCTGGATCTTATATGTATATTGTATTGTAAACAATGTATCACCATGAATGAATATAGAATATGTCGGTTTTCCCGGTTTGGGTTTCCAAGGGAAAAATATCTGCATAATGTTTGTATTTTCCATTGTATATTTTCTCTTCTTTTTTTGAAAATATATTTGCATTAAATATTGTACAAGGTTAAAATATACATTTGGTATCAAATCTTTGTTAGCTTCAGGGGGATGCCTTTGTGGTCAAGGGTTTGGCTCAGGACTGGGATAAGCCTTGTTACAATGGGAGATCTGTGGTATTGATTTTTCAGGTGAAAATAAATGGCGAGCAATTCGAAAATGGATATTGAGAAGTTTAATGGGAAAAGTTTTGAGTTTTGGAAGCTCGAGATGGAATATCTGTTGGTGGAAAGAGATCAATGGACCACAGTAGATCCATGTACTACAGCTACAGGAAATTCAACAGATAATTGGAAAAAGTTGGATCGGATGGAAAAGAGCACAATCCAACTGTATCTCTTAGATTTCATATTACTGAATGTGTTAGAGGAAGATACATCCAAGGATTTGTGGGATAAGTTAGGGAAGTTGTATTAGTCTAAGTCCCTAGTAAATAAATTATTCATGAGAAAGAAGTTGTATAACCTTAGGATGAGAGATGGACACTTAGTACTATGGTAAGTCAGTTAGTATCTGTTGAGATTAAAATTTCATATGAAGATAAGTTTATCAATTTATTGTGTTCTTTACTAGACTCGTGGGATAGTCTGGATGTGGCCATAGGTAGTAATACAAATTCATTGAAGTTTGATGAAGTCGTCTCATCCTTGTTGTCGGAGGAGATGAGACAGAATAATATGGAAGGACAAAGCACAGACACATTATTTGCAAGAGGACGATCCTAGGAAAGAAATAGATCTAAGTTCTCAAGTGGGAGATATAAGTCTAAGGGTAGCTCTAAATCTCCCGTAAATTTTGTAAAGGTATGTTGGAGATGTGTAAAAGAAGGGCACTACAAGAAGTAATGTAGATCCAAAGTTGAGAAAAGAAGGCATCTTAAGAATCTCCTTCTACAGAAGAAAAGACCTCCAAGGAAGAAGGAGGGTATGTTTACTTGGATTCTTCAAGAACACATGTATATCATGAGGCATGTTTGGTTGAGTCAGGTGCATCCTTTCATATGACTCCCCACAGGGAGTGGTTTTCTGAATATGAAAGGTATGATGGAGGTAATGTTTTCCTAGGTGATGACTCGACAAACAAAATCATAGGTGAATGAAAATTCAAGTTGAGGCTCATATATGGAAGGATTAGAGCACTTCCTAGTCTTTTTCACATCCCAGGCTTGGCCAAAAATTTAATTTATGTAAGAAAAATGGATGATGCAGGGGTAAAAACAATATTTGAAAAGGAAACTTGTAGGATGGTTCAAGGAGAAATGGTGTTGTTGAAAGGAGTTCAGTTTGTAACTCTATATAAGTTGCAAGGAATAACTATTGGTGATGGGTGTAATAGTTCCATTGTTCCTAATATTGGAGTTGAAGAAGAAAGAAATCCTACAATCTCTGGAGAAAAGGTTATCTCATGGCATCAAAGACTGGGGCATATCAGAGAAAAGGGTCGTCGACTACTACACGGTAAAGGTATGGTTGAAGGTATGCCTAACTTATCTCTGGATTTTGATTTCTATGAACATTGTGTATATGGGAAGAAGAATCGGGTAAGATTCATCTCTGGTGCAATGAGGGCAGAAGGAATTTTGCAGCTAGTTCACAGTGATGTTTTTGGACTTGTGTCAGTCCCATCATTGGGAAAATCCGTGTACTATGTCTCATTTGTAGATGAATTATCGAGGAATAATTGGATATATTTCCTCAAAAAGAAATCTGAAGTCTTTGACAGGTTTAAATATTTCAAGGCTCTTGTTGGGAATCAAACAAAGAAAAGAATTAAGGTGTTGAGGACATATAATTAAGGAGAGTTCTGTGGGAATGAATTTGAATAATTATGTAACAAGTGTGGTATAGAAAGGTAGAAGACTACTCCATATACACCTCAACAGAATGGAGTTGCAGAAAGGATGAACATGATGTTGATAGAAAAATTAAGTTGCATGCTTAGTGCTGTCAGGTTGGGGCAATAATTCTAGGCAGAGGTAGTGGGTACTGCATGTTACCTGATTAACAGATCACGCTCATCATCGTTGGATGACAAGACTCCACAAGAGGTATGGACTTGTAAGAAACCTTCTCTCACATATCTCAAGGTATTTGGTTGTGATGCATATGTTCATGTTCCAAAGGAAAACATGAGTAAGCTAGATAAGGAGGGTAAAAAGTTTATCTTTATTGGATATAAAGATGGTCTCAAAGGTTATAAGCTTTGGAACCCAGGAAATAAGAAGGTAGTGTATAGCCGAGATGTGGTATTTAGAGAAATGAAGGATGTTGTTAAACAATAATTCCTACCAAGTAAGGAATAAACAAAGAAAATAGAGTTTGATTTAGAGGAGGATGAATCAGAATCTACAGAAGAACATGACTAAGAAAAAGAAGATCCTCATACTCTAGTATTGAGGAGAACGGTTCAAGAAAGAAGGCTACCAGAAAGGTATACTCCATCTGATTTCCGTTCAAATTTTTCTTTGTGTACTACTGATGATGATCCTAGAACTGTCAGGGAGGCAGTGGATTCAGAGGATGAAAATCTCTGGAAAAGGGCCATGGATGAAGAAATGGAAGCCTTGGATAAGAATGAGGCTTTGGATCTAGTGGAGTTTCCGATTGGAAGAATCCCATTGGTAGAAAATGGGTATTTAAAAAGAAGCTACATGGAGAAGGAAAAGTGGACAAATGCAAAGCTCGGTTCGTAGAAAAGGGCTATTCCTAGGTTGAGGGAATTGATTTTGGTGAGATTTTTTCTTCTGTTTCCAAGTTAACCTATATAAGATTGATGTTATATGTTTCTGTTGCTTTTTATTTTGAAGTAGAACAGATGGATATGAAGACAACATTCCTACATGGGGATTTGGAAGAAGAAATCTATATGAAGCAACCAGAAGGTTATGTTGTGAAGGGAAAGAAGGAGTTGGTATGAAAGCTAAAAAAGTCCCTGTATGGTTTAAAACAATCACCAAGGATGTGGTATCAAAAATTTTACACGTATATGCTGGGACTTGGCTTCACAAGAAAAAAAGAGGATCATTGTGTGTATTTTAAATTAATTGTTGATCATTTTATTTATTTGGTGATTTATGTGGATGACATGTTGTTGATAGGAAACAACAAGGATATTATCCAAGATGTGAAAACTCAGGTGCCCTCTAAATTTGACATGAAGGATCTCGATGCTTAAAATTTCATTTTGGGCATGGAAATTAAAAGAGATTGGAAAAAAGAGGGAACTCTGGTTAAATCAAAGAAAATATGTTGAGACAATATTGCATAGGTTTAATATGCAGGAATGTAAACCGATCAAGGTTCCTATTCCTGTTGGTGTAAATTTATCTATGGATCAGCGTCCCAAGACACATTAAGAGGAGGAGGACATGTCTTGTGTTCCATATGCGAGTGTAGTTGGCATTTTGATGTATGCAATTGTATGTACTAGACCAAAAATTGCACATGCAGTAGGAGTTTTGAGAAGGTATATATCAAAACCAGAGAAGCAGCATTGGACAATGGTAAAAAGGGTTTTAAGGTATTTGCGTGGCACTTTTAGCTATGGATTGTGCTACCAAGGAAGACCAGGATTGGACAGAGTGGTGGATATACATGGCTTTGTGGATGCAGACTGATGATCTGGATTGTAGGAGATCTACAAGTGGGTATGTGTTTAACCTGTTTGAAGGAGAAATAAGTTGGATGAGAAAAAGACAGGATGTAGTGTCACTTTCAACTATATAAGCTAAATACATGACATCCTCTCATGCTAGTAAGGAAGCAATATGGTTACAAATATTATGTTCAGGTATTGGGTCAATACAACAAGCTGTAAGGATAGATTGCGACAGTCAAAGTGAAATTTTTCTGGCGAAGAACTTGACTTATCATTCAAAGAAAAATCATATTGATATTCAATATCACTTTGTGAGAGACATGGTTGAAGAAAAAAAAGTATTGTTGATGAAGGTGGACACTTTGAAGAATGTTGCAGATTCATTAACAAAATCTGTGAGCATTGAGAAGTTCTCTTGTTGTAGAGGATCCATCGGCTTTGTTTCTATGGATTGTTGACTATGTTATCTTGTAACCCCATATATGCAAAGAAAACAACAAGTGGGAGAATTTTGGGTATGAGTTATATTCTTTGCATGAACGTTTTTCCTGAGGAAATGTGTCACATATTTTCCTCATTTTTTGTGTTGCCTCAACTTCCATCTCCATTGTTGGGAGGTTTTTTTGGCACATGGTTTTTGTTGGATTACTGAGAGGGGGGGTGAATAAATAATAGAGAAATTTAATCATTTTTAACCATATAATCCAAGTGTTATATCGATGTAGCATTATCATCTAATAACTGCAGAGTAAATAAGCAATGAACAAATGAACAATCATACACATACATAGTACACCAATGTTTTACATGGAAACCCAAAGCGAGAGAAAACCACAGAATGATTTTTCTTATATGTCTTGAAGAATTAAATTCATTGGAAGCACCAACTTCCTTTGGTTTCTAGATGCAACTAGAAGGAGGCTCCAACCCCCTTGTTTCTCATGCTACAACCTGAAGGAAGCTCCAACTCCTCTATTCTCTGGCTACAACCAGAAGGAGGCTAAAACCCCCTATGTTCTTCGGCTACAACCACCTGTCCTTGCCCCGTCCAACCGCCTTGAAGTAGAAGTAGAATGATGGAACCAATGTCACACTATCACTATGTGATATACCGTTGTAAACTTGTACCAATAAAATTGAACCATGCATCAAACTTGCATCAAACTGTACCTCAACCTGTAATCAACCTGTACCATAAACAAGTGCATCAACCATGCACCATCCTGTACCAAACAACCTATAATCAACCTGTACCATAAATAAGTGCATACATCCATGTACCAAGTATGTACCAATCATGTGTCAACTACTCATCAACTATGACTCATCAATATGTACCAACATCATCAAGTATACACCTCATGTATGTGCCAACTCATCAACTACTTGTCTCAACCATGTACCGAGCATGCACCTCAACCAAAATTCCTCATCAATATCATCATCAAATATGATTTGTAACTCTATAATAGACCTGGTGTATATGATCACATACCTGCAAACCTTCCTTAACTTTAACAACAAGAGACTAGAATTTTCATCAAACTTTTATTTAGTCTCACATGACTAGTTTTGGATTAGTGAACAACCCTAACTTGAAATAATCATAACTATGTACCTGTAATGAATAAAGATCTGAAACTGATATACAATATTATTCAGTCTATTTAATACAATTCCTCCAGGTGTCACTACTTGGAACCTCTCAGAAAAGGATTTATAGGAAAAATGGCATACCTTACTGAATTATGGCTTATTCTAGAGAGCGACCTTGTAGAGCGTTCCCCACATGAAATATTTGTTGAATCAATATGAAAATGTTACAAAGAATAATACAGACTGTAATATAACCAACACATTTGGTCTTACTAAATTTGTATCTGTTATGAATAAGTTATGACGTTTTTACTTGAAACACCTGTTTCAGACTAGTTCCACGACTAGCCAAAAACCCTATTTTCCACGGAGTGTAACTCCAAAAATAAAAAGAGCCACAAGATGAATTAATTACCATGGATACTTGGATATGTTTCCTAAATTCCCTATCAATCTCATGGTATGAATCATTTTGGAAAAAAATTTATTACAAAAATAGTGAGTTGACCTGTAAATAATATACCTTAGAAAGCATTATCAAAAAAATTTATCCTCCCTTGGATTCTGGCCCTCTTTTCTTCACCTTCCCTCTGAAATTTGGCTTATATATCCTTTGGTTACCTCATTCACCTATATATATTCAATATGCTCAAGTGTGATCTAAAATGAGAGAGCCTTGCCTCTTATTTATACTCTCCATCTTCTACGTCACTTAACCCATTTCTAGGTCACTTAACCAATTTTATTCATTTTTAGGGTTAACCACTTTCCATAATTAGAAAGTTCTCCATTAATTTATCATTTAAATTCCTCCTTGACTTTGTCACCTCACATTATCATTAAAATAATCTTCTTTGATTTTGTCACTTCACTTTATAATCCTTCTTGACTTTGTCACTTTACTTTATCATTTAAATAATAATTTCTTCTTTGCAATATCTTTGACTTATTTGACCTTTTGGGGCTTCAAGCCAACAGATGAGGGTCCTCTAACTTCGTAAGGCCATAACTCTCAAACCATGAGGATTTATGTGATGTTCCACATACCACCAGAAATGGCATGACATGTACTATCCATATAGAATAGTATTACCTTCAAATATATTAAAACTCATACCATTATACATGAAAAAACCTTGGGTCCATTACCCAAACCTTTGTGCTACCGAAATTCTCTACCAGACTTTCTTCAAGGGTTTACATCAATGGAAACCAACCTTAATCAACAATATCCCCCTTTGGCATTGATGGAAACACTCTGATGCAATATTGAAATTATGTCATGCAATACTGAAGTCATATCACTCATGCTCCCCCTGGAAACATGCCTCTGTCCTCTGCATCTCTGTGACCATTTCTCCCCCTAGAACCATGCCTCTGTCCTCTACATTTGATGAATTTCTCCCCCTTTGTCATCAATGGAAAAAGTATCTTTCCATCTGGGGATGCTCCCCTTGACTGGACTATCCTCTTTATGTTTCTTCCTCGTGTACATCTAAGACATATAAGATAAGAATTAATTTTGGAGTATAAATAACTCCGAGTCTCTAGCGAAGATACTCAAAGGCTTCCCATGGAATTGGTTTTGAAAATATGTCTTCCACTTGTTCTTTTATGCCGACATACTCAACTCTAATGTTGTTTTCTGCAACCTATTCTCGTAGAAAGTGATACTTGATTGGAATGTGTTTCATCTTGGACTGCATCACCGGGTTCTTTGAGATACTGATGGCTCTTGTATTATCACAATAGATTGGAATGGGCTCATCATACTCAACCTGTATATCTATCAAAGTTTGTTTCATCCAAATAACCTATGTACAACATGCTATTGTTGCAATATACTCTGCCTTGGCTGTAGATAGAGATATTGATGATTGTTTCTTGCTTATCCATGATAATAAACACTCACCCAAGTAGAAAATTTCTCCACTGGTTCTTCGTTGGTTATCAATACAATCTACCCAATCTACATCTATGTAGGCAATAAGAGATAGATCATTTCCTTTTGGATACCATAATCCAAACTCTTCTATTCCTTTGAGATATTTGAAAAATATCTTCACTATTAATACATGTGATTCTTTTGGTGCTTCTTGAAATCATGCCACCTATCCAATTGCCTGCATTACATCTGGTCTGGATGTTGTCACATATAGTAGGCTGCCAATCATTGACCTATATTTCCTATGACCTGTAGACTTTGAATCATCATTTTTTCTTAACTTGCAATTGGTTTGCATGGGAGTGATAATTGGTTTGCAATCTTCCATTCCAAACCTCTTTAGCATTTCTCTGATATACTTGGTTTGATAAATAAAAATTCCTTGGTTGCTTTGACGTATTTGAAGTCCCAGAAAGAAGGATAGTTCTCCAAGTAATGACATTTCAAATTCATTTTGCATATCCTTTGCAAATTTCTGGCTTAACCTGTCATCATCACTACCAAAAATAATATCATCAACATAAACTTCAATTAATAAAATATTACCTTGACTTACCTTGATGTAGAGGTTGTTGTCTGAACTTCCTTTTCTCAACCCTACCTACTGTAGATATTTATCCATTCTAGAGTACCATGCTCTAGGATCCTGTTTTAGACCATAAAAGGCCTTCTTTAATTTGCACACATAGTCTGCATTCTCTGAAAACTCAAATCCTTTTGGTTGTTCAATGTAGACTTCTTCTTCAAGTTCCCCATTCAGAAAAGTTGATTTTACATCCATCTGATACACTTTAATATTTTTGGAACAAATAGGATTTCTTACATTCTAGCAACTGGGGCAAATGTCTTTTCAAAGTCTACACCTTCAACCTGTGCATATCCTTTACAAACCAATCTATATTTGTTCCTTGTAACCTGTCCATCTTTGTTCAATTTATTCCTGTACACCCACTTTGTACCGATGGAATTCTTATCCTTTGGTCTTGGAACCAATTCCCAAGTGTCATTTTTCTCTATTTGATCCAATTCTTCATCCATGGCCCTGTTCCAAAATTCATCCTTGCTGGCCTCTTCAAAATAGGTTGGTTCAATCACATATGTGAGTTCTAGGTGTGTTTGTTCTGGTGAACGGATTCTTCTTCTAGTCTCAATTCATGTGTCTTTGATTTTGATAATCTGATCTGAAAGACGATTCTTCTGTACTTGTCTACTAGGTGTCTTTGGAGAAACTTGTTGAACTTTCTCTTATTCTTCTGCCAGATTCTCTTCATCTTCCTCTTCTACTTCCTTTTCATCTTCTGCTTCTTCTTCAAAAATTTGTTCCATTGATTTATTTTCTTCTTCCTTTGATTCGGGTCTACGTGTTTCATCAATTTTTACATTGATTCTTTCTACAAATTTGTTCAATCTCATATTGTAACACTTGTATGCTTTCCTTATACTTGAGTAACCAAAAATTACTCATTTGTCCACACGAGAGTCAAACTTTCCCATTTTTCCATCTTCTCTTTTGATGTAGCATTTTCTTCCAAAAACTCTAAAGTGATTCACATTTGTTGGTCTTCCTTTCCATATCTCATAGGGAGTTTTGTCAGTTTTATTTCTAAGCATTAATTTGTTTTGAATGTGAACTATTGTATGCACTGCCTATGTCCAAAATATATTTATCAAATTGGAATCCATTAGAATTGTTCGAGCCATTTCTTATACTGCCCTATTCTTTCTTTCAATAACTCCATTCTTTTGAGGTGTCCTAGCAACGAAGAATTGCCTTTTTATTCCATGAATTCTATAGTAGTCCATAAATTCCTTTGAAGTGAGCTCTCTTCCATTATCATATCTCAAGCATTTGATTTTTGAATCCATTTCATTTTCAACCATTTCCTTGTAGATCTTGAAGTTTTCAAAAGCTTCTGACTTATTCTTGAGAAAGAAAACTGCAGTCATTCTTGTACAATCATCAACTAATAACATAAAGTATTTCTCACCTTTTAAACCCTTTTTTGTAGTTGTTCCAACTGGATCAATATGCACAATTTTCAGTGATCTTGTCGTTGAATATTCCTTTGATTTGAACGTAGTCTTTGTTTGCTTTCCTTTTTGACAATGCTTACATAAAGTGTTGGTTGGTTTCGTGATCCGAGGAATTTCTCTGACTGCTTCTCTTTCAATGACTTTGACAAGGTTATCAAAATGTATGTGACCCATTATTCTATGCCATAGCCAACTTTCATCTTCCTTTCCTAGACAACACTTTTCATTTCCAATTTCACTTAATACATATATCTTGCTTGAAGTTCTCACAGCTATAACAATAAATTTTCCTGAACCTTCTTTTCTTATCTCGCATTTTTGTGAATCGAAAGTAACTTTATAAACTTGGTAACACATTTGACTCACACTTAGAAGATTATGTTTCATATCTTATACTAGTAGAAAATTGTACGTGTTGGTATTCTTGTTCCCAATTATGATTGTTCATTTTCCAATGATTTTTAGCTGAATCATCATTTCCGAAGGATACTGATCCATCTCTTTCCTTTTGTAATGTAATAAACCTCTCTCTATCACTTATCATGTGTTTTGAACAACCACTGTCAAGATACCAACCACGTTTCTTCTGCTTAGCTTATAGAGCGAGTGTGCATTCTTCATTGCTATATTGATCATGCTTTCTTATCCATGTCCTTTTCTGAGGTTCCTGTCTGTGACTGTTTTTATTTTGTTGTGGTTCTCTAGGAGGGACTGTCATTCTGTAATCTTTGGCCATGTGTCCAAAATTGTTACATTTGTAACATTCCACTTTAGTGCTCAAAGATTCAAACCTGTTGTAACTTCTTCTCTGTGTTTTACTGGGCCTTCTTGGATAACCCCTTTGTGTATGACTTTCAAAGTTGATTGTGTTCATCTTGTTAGCTCTGCAATTCATAGCTTTATGTCCAAAATTATTACATGCATAACATAAACCAAAAAATTTAGTTTAATACTTGGGAGTTGAAGATCTTTTGAAAGGAGGTACTCTTATAAATTCTTCTTCTTCCTGAGGCCTATCTATTGGTTGTTGATTCTGAAATCTAAAACTTCTCGGTGGAGGAGTGTCCCTATAATCTTCCTTGTAGATATTCCTATCCCCCTTGATTGTTTTTGCATATGTTTTTGGATATGTTTCTTGATTTGTTGTTTTGGAGCTTGATCATTTTTCTGTCTAATTGTATCCAAGTTCAGACTTGTCATGATGAGATTTTTTACTGCTGATAATGCCATCCAAAAATTTTGAGTTGTTCTGCATATATTTCTTTTGAAGATCCTTCCTTAATGTGAAAATATCTTCTTCCAAATTTCTAATAATATTGTCTTTTTCTTCTAGTTGTTCTTTGAGTGCTTCTTCAATTCTTTTATCTTCTTCTATTTGAACCTTCAAATTTGTGATCATTTGTTCTAGTTCTTGAGTGCCTTCTTTTTTGTTTAGTTCTGCTTGTATTTGCTTGTTTTTCTTCTTTTCTCTTCTGATAACTTCTATGGCACACATTAGTTCCTCTCGATAATCAAATTTTTCCTCTTCAATTTCTTCTTCGACTTCTTCATATTTTTCTTCGGCTTCTTCATATTCTTCTTCGGAGTCTTATTTATCAGAGTCTTCCACTGCCATGAATAGAACTCTTTCTGTCTCACTGTCACTGACTTCATCTTCATCTAATGATGAGATGTCTTCTTTGGTGCATAAGATTTTCTTGAAATCTTTCTTTGTGGTTATTTTTCCTTTACATGTTTTTTTGCCTTTTGAGTAACCTTCATCATTTCTCTTTTTATTGTAAGGACATTTGTTAGCAAAATGACCAATACCATCACAATTAAAACAAATTAAAGGAATCTTACCTCTATACCTACCATCGGTTCCCTTGTTCAATATTTTGACAAAGTTAGCCACTTCTTCATCATCTTCTGAGATGTCACTGTTGTTTCTCTGTTATTCTTTTTTCCTTCCCTTTTTCTTTGACTTTTTGGATGCTTTGAAGGTTGCTTATTTTATATATGGATTTTCCTGTTCAATTCTCATTTCATATGCTGTGAATATTCCATGCAATTCGTCCATGATTATTGAGTTTAGAACTAATATTTCTTCTAGTGTTGATATCTTAGGGTCAAATCTCATAGGAAGAGATCCTAGTACTTTTTGAACAATTACATATTCTTGATTTCTTCTCCCAATACTATGATTTCATTTACTGTTTCATCAACTCATAAAAAGGAAGCTGCAATATTCTCATCTTTCTTCATCTTAAGTTGTTCGAACTGACCTCTTTAAGTTTGAAGATTTGCTACTTTGACTTTTGAATCTCCTTCATAAATATTTTGAAGTTTGTCCCAAATCTCTTTAGAGGATTTACAATGTGCAACTTTGGTGAATATGGTTTCACTAAGACCATTTAGAAGTGCATTTTTGGCTTTGGAATTATTCTGACCGAGTTTCATTGCTTTGTCATTTGTTGGAGGAGTTGTTGGTGTTGTGTATCCATCTACAATTGATTGTCAAATTTCAAATCCTTGTTCCTGTATATATGTTTTCATCCTTATGCTCCAAAATGCATACTTTTGTCCATTGAACTGTGGTATTCCATTTTTATATAAGTTTTTTCTCTCCATGATCTACCTTTCAGTGGTTAAACTTATTTCTGAAGGAACATGCTCTAATACCAATTGTTGGATTACTGAGAGGGGGGTGAATCAGTAATAGAGAAATTTAATCCTTTTTAACCATATAATCCAAGTGTTATATCAATGCATCATTATTGTCCAATAATTGTAGAGTAAATAAGCAATGAACAAATGAACAATCATACACAAACACAGTACACCGGTGTTTTACGTGGAAACCGAAAGCGGGAGAAAACCACATAATTCTTTTTCTTATATGTCTTGAAGAATTACATTCATTGGAAGCACCAACTTCCTTTGTTTTCCAGTTGCAACTGGAAGGAGGCTCCAACCCCCTTGTTTCTCAGGCTACAACCTGAAGGAAGCTCTAACTCCCCTATTCTCTGGCTACAACCAGAAGGAGGCTACAACCCCCTATGTTCTCCGGCTACAACCACATGTCCTTGCCCTGTCCAACCACCCTGAAGTAGAAGTAGAATGATGGAACCATTGTCACACTATCATTATGAGATATACCAATGTAAACCTATACCAATAAACCTGAACCATGCATCAACCTATACCTCAACCTGTAATCAACCTGTACCATAAACAAGTGAATCAACCATGCACCAACCTATACCAAACAACTTGTAATCAACCTGTACCATAAACAAGTTGATGCATGAGCATCGCTAGCCAAGCACAAGCGTGGAGAACAGTTGGGTGCACATTTCAAAACATTTTGAATTTCAAAAAATGATCAATGTATTAATGTGATTTTTGACAGAACATTTTGAAACATGAATGTCTTAAATGTTTGAAGGTTTATGGGGAATTGTGTTTTGTTTTATGGATCAGATCGCAAAACATATTTGGAGCTTGCGCTCTTATCCGTCTAATGCAATATTTATTGTAATAGGCATTAAGTAGTTGGTGTCATTTAATTCCATTAAAATTAGTGTAGAGTAGTTGGGGGGAATGCTCAAAGAGAGTCTCTTTGTATAAAATCTTTGTAATATTACCCAAGAGAGGTTGTTGTTGTTATTGTTAGCATGGATGTTTGTTGTTGTTGTGGATAGACAAGAACTTAGCAATAGTTGAACATATCTGATATAGGTCGAGGTGTAGTGAAGAACAATGTATGTATCTATGTATACCAGTTTCAGTGGATGAATATAACATAGACATATTGTCCCAAATGTGTGTTGGTTGTGTATCTATTTGAATGAATGGTAGAGTTTCTATCATTTTTCAATTCTCTGTTATTTTTGTTCTTGAATCCATGAATTCATTTGCTTTATTGAATGCATGAGTTGTTGTGGAAAATAGATAAGTTCCAGGTATTTATTTTCCATGAGTGGGTGCAAGGTGTGCATAGTGTCCGCAAAGGAGTGCATGACTGAGTCTGTTTCGACTCTAAAGCTCAGGAAAGATAGTGGAACTCATACGTATGCACAGAGTGCATTAACTTCTGCAAGGAGTGAGAATAGAGTTTTTCAGACTCAAGACTCAGGGAGGACACTGTGATTCAGTCATGAGGAAGTTAAAAGTAGTTGGAGAACAATCAAAAGAAGTGTGAAATCATTCACAGAGGAGTGAATGAGGAGTGAAGTCTGTTGCAAGGTGTGCAGAGGCCAGGAATTTGACTAAGTGACGAAAAGGTTGTTCAGAGGAACAAATCAAAGAAGGAAAGATCAGGAAGGAGAGCAGCATAAAGTTTCAAGGAAAGGAGACCTTGGATTTCTTATCGAAACTAGTGAGTACAAGGTCCATTCTCAGGAGGAGAAGGATGATTCCAAACTGTTATATTTGGTAAATCTACATGGGGGATACCTGTGAAGTATTTCGATATTTCGTAGTTGAGCAAGTTAGAACCTTGAAGATGGTCGGGTTGAAAAATACAAAGTCGCGATTCAATCTCGATCATTGATCACAAGAGAACACGTGGTGATGGGATCCAAGAGTTAGGAAGTCGAGAGTTTGGAGGATGTGGATGAAAGATCTAGAATTTTGTGAGTCATGAAATCCGAACCATTGTGGGGCCGAAACATCTGAGGAAACACATGGCGTAAGTTCAAAGACTCTGAGTTGAGTTCTTTGGGAAGGAGAGAAGAGAGGATTCAAAATATCCCTGAAATCTGAAATTGCAAAGGAGGCAAACCCACAGCCATAGCCATGGTCACTTACGGAGGAGCATGTGTGTGTGGGTGAGATCATTTTGGGTGCCACAGGGAATCAAGGAGTCCCTCTGACTCAAATATTCAAATGATCCAAGACTGGGAGGTCAATTAGCCCTTTGGAGGGAAGGGGGTTTGTGGTAGGAGTGGTATCAAAGCAGATTACAAAATTGACTTCTGTAGGGAGGAAGACAAATGCCATCACAATGCCTCCTAGAAGATGTGTTGATCCGCCTATAGCCAACAGAGATATGGAAATGGAGATGAGATAATTTCATGCGAGGATGGATTCCATGGAAGAATCACAAAGGAGAGAACCAGACACTGTAAATGTCAACGAGGTAGAAATAAAAAACGTAGAAGTCAAAGTAGAAGTTGTAGATGAGGATGTTGAGAAAGAACGCTTGTTGAGAGCGGTTGTCAAATTGGGTAAAGATTGACATCCCAATGTATGAGGGGAATTTAGACACAGAATAATTGATTGACTAGATTCAAGCAATGGATAATTATTTCAACTATGAGGATGTCAAAGAGGAGAAAAAGGTGAGACATGTTGTCACTAGGCTGAAAGGAAATGCAACACTATGGTGGGATGAACTGCAGGTTGATAGAAGGAGAAAAGGTAAGCAAAATATCAAGATTTGGTATCGAATGTTAGCCAAGTTGAAGGTGAAATTCATGCCCAAGGATTACCAGATAAATATGTTTAGAAGGATGCAGAACCTCAGATAGAGAGGATTGATTATGAAAGAGTACACAGAAGAGTTCTACAAATTGAATATTAGAGATGGACAAAGAGAGAGAGACAAGGAGAAGGTTTCCATATACATTAATGACTTGAGATACAAAATTCAGGATGAACTCAGTATGACGATAGTCGGGAATATAGAGGACATGTATCAAATCGCGTTGAAAGCAGAAGAGTAGTTGGATAGAAAGAAGATTCAATAGAACAAAGGTCAAATATTGAACAGAGGAAAATGATTTGCCCAAGATAAGGCACAAAATCCCAGAGACAAAGTGGAGAAACCACATAGTCACTTTGAGAGAGGAGGAAGTTCCCGAGGAAGGGAGAGTGGTGGTAGAAGTTCTTTTCCCATAGGTAGAGGAAGAGGTAGAGGAGGAGAAGTGAGGTGTTATGCTTGTGGAAAGACAGGACATATGTCTTGGGATTTCCCCGAGAGAAAGAGAGGAGGTGAAGCTCACATTTTAGAAGCGCAGAAGCGGGATGCTGAGGAAGAAGGTGTAGAGGATGGAAGGTCCCTGATGATAAAGAACGTTCTTTTGAAGCAAGAGATGGAAGCTTAAAAGCCAGTGCATAGCAACAATTTGTTCAGAACAACTTGCAAAACAAAGGACAGAATTTGCAAGGTGATAATTGACAGTGGGAGCACTGAAAACTTAGTATCCATAGAGATGGTGGAGAAGCTAGAGTTGGAGACAACTGCATATATGACATCGTACAAAGTCTCATGGTTGTAGAAAGGTCATCAGGTAACGGTTACTCAACAATGCCTAGTTAATTTTAAAATAGGAGGGTATAGGGATGAGATCCTGTGTGATGTGATTCCTATGGATGTTTGTCATGTTTTGTTGGATATACCCTAGAAATATGATAGAAATGTTATTCATGATGGGAGGAGAAACACATACACCTTAGATAAGAATGGTAGGATGCACATGTTTCATCCAATTGAGGAAAAAAAGGTGAAAGAGGAAGCCAACGCGAGCATACTTCTCATGAGTGGGAAGGAACTCCTGAGTGAAGTGAAGAAGGAACAGGAGATGAAGTTTTATGTAGTGAAGAAACCAAGGGTTATCCTTACCAGTACCTCATTGGAAAATTTTCTTGAGGAAGTTCAAGAGCTACTAGAGAACTTTGTTGATATTGTAGTGGATGAGTTGCCAAGCTCATTACCACCTATCAAGAGCATAAGTAATCATATTGATTTGATACTAGGAGAAAACCTTTTGAATAAAGAAGCATACATATTGACACCTCAAGAGAATTAGGAAGTGAAGAGACAGACTCAAGATCTGTTAGACAAAGGATTGGTTAGAGAAAGTTTGATTCCATGTGCAGTACCAACTGTATTAAGTCCAAACAAGGATGGAGGATGGAGAATGTGTACGGACTCGAGAGCCATAAACAAGATCACCATCAGATACATGTTTACATTACCAAGGATGGATGACTTGATGGACTGCTTAAGCGAAGACAACTATTTTTCAAAAATAGACTTGAAAAGTGGATATCACCAGATCAAGATGAGAGAAGGTGATGAGTGGAAAACAACATTCAAAATGAATGAGGGGTTATATGAATGGCTTGTTATGTTGTTTGTCTTAAAAAACTCCCCGATAAATTTTATCAGACTAATGAATGAAGTATTAAAGGATTTCATTGGTAAGTTTGTGATTGTGTATCTAGATGATATACTAGTGTTTAGCAAGAGTAAGGGAGAACACTTGAGACATTTAGCATTGGTGATGAGGAGACTGTAGCAAGAGAAGTTGTTAATCAATTTGAAAAAATCCTCTTTCTTGAAGACAAAGCTCATATATCTGGGTTTTTTTTATTTCTTCAAATGAGTTGAAGATGGATCTCGAAAAGGTTAAAGCGATCAAGGAATGGTCATCACCAAAGAGTATCTTTGACGTAAGAAGCTTCCATGGGTTAGCAAGATTTTATCAGAAATTCATCAGGAATTTTAGCGGGATTAGTACTCAGATAATGGATACAGTAAAGAAAAGACATAAGTCTTTCAAATGGACAGAGGAGGCTAAGAGGAGCTTCAACATATTGAAGGAAAAGATACTTGAACAACCAATTCTGGTTCTACCGGATTTCGGAAAGACATTTCAGGTAAGGTGTGATGCAAGTGGAGTTGCAATTGGAGTGGTCTTAAGACAAGACAACAGACCTGTTGCATATTTCAGTGAGAAGTTGAATGAAGAAAAACATAAGTACTCCACATATGACAAAGTAGTTTGTTTTGTATAGCGATAATCATGCTTTGAAATTCATTACCAGACATGAGAAGTTGAACCAGAAACATGCTAAGTGGATAGAGTTTATGAAAAATTTCACTTTTTTCATTAAACATTTTTTCTGGAAATGCTAACAAAGTTGTTGATGCATTGAGAAGGAGGGTTTTAATTCTGCGGGAATTTCAAATCAAAATCTTGGGGTTCGATCACCTTAAGGAAATGTATCATAGAAATCTAGACTTTGGGGAAGCATATGAAGCACATGTGAATCCTGTTCTCATAGATAGAAGCTGGTGGGTCAAATATCTGATACAAGATGGGTTGTTTTTCAAAGGATGCCAGTTGTGTATACCCATATGCTCGATGAGGGAGAATTTGTTGAAGGAAAAGCATAAAGGAGGTCTAGACAGACACTTCGGCCATGACAAAATGTTTTCTCAAGTAACCAGTTCATATTATTGGCCAGTTATGAGAGCAGAGGTGAAGAAATTTGTGAACAACTGTAATATTTGTCAATATGCCAAGGGGAAGAAGCAAAAAAATGGGTTGTATCAACCATTTCCTATTCCAAAGAGGCCTTGGGATGAGATAAGCATGGATTTTGTGTTGGGATTGCCACGAACACAAAGAGGAAGTGATTCCATATTTGTGGTGGTGGAAATATTTTCAAAGATGGCACACTTTATCCCATGCCAAAAGACCACTGATGCAACACATGTTGCAAACTTATTTTTTAAGGAGATTGTAAGACTCCATGGATTGCCTAGGAGTATAGTTTCAAACAGGGATACCAATTTTGTTGGTCATTTATGGAGGATGTTGTGGAACAATTTGGGGACAAAACTATCTTTTATTTCTGCATATCATCCACAAATAGATGGACAAACCGAGGTGGTGAATAGAAGCCTAGGAGATTTACTGAGAAGTTTGGTCACTGAAAATCATATTCAGTGGGATCAAATTCTAGTACAAGCCAAGTTTGCGTATAATAACTCAGTGAATAGAAGAACTGGAAAATTTTTGTTTCAAATCATGTATGGAATGAATCCGAGAGGAGTTTTGGAATTAAGATATCTGAAGCAAAGTGAGTTTAGAAGCACGAGAGCCAAAGATTTTGCTGTAGAAATGCAGGAACTTCACAATCAAATCAACCAGAAGTTGAAGAAGACCATCAATGAATACAAGCATAGAGATGATCAACATAGAAGAAGGCTTGAATTTGAGGTTGGAGATCAAGTTATAGTACACCAAAGGAAAGAAAGATTCCTAAGGGGAATGTATAATAAACTGAAGTTGAAAAAGATAAGGCCCTATAAAATCTTGAGGAAGTTTGGCGAGAATGATTATGAGTTAGAACTACTAGAAGATGTGGGTATATCACCCATATTCAACATTTTATATCTGTACCTTTACAGGGAAGATGGAACCGAAGGAGAAGAAGATCAAAGGAGAATTCAGTGGGAGACACAGATGCGTGTAGAAGAGAAGCCATAGATGGATAAAATCATAGATCAAAGGGTTGGTAAGAAGACCAGAAGAAAGACATATTTTGAATACTTAGTGAAGTGGAAAGGGAGACCAGTAGAGGATGCCTACTGGGTCAATGAAGCAGAGATCCAGAAGCATGGAATATCGGTGCAAGATCTCTTGGACATGAGTCCATGAATTTTTCATCCAAGGGAGTATGATTCAGGAGCATCGCTAGCAAAGCACAAGCATGGAGAACAGTTGGGCGCACAAGTGCACATTTCTAAACATTTTGAATTTCAAAAATTGATCAATGTATTAATGTGATTTCTGACAAAAATTTTCGAAACATGAATGTCTTAAATGTTTGAAGGTTGATGGGGGTTGTGTTTTGTTTTATGGATCGGATCGCAGTACAGATTTGGAGCTTGCGCTCTTATCTGTCTGAAACAATATTAATAGTAGTAGGTGTTAAGTAGTTGGTGTCATTTAATTCCATTAAAAGTAGTGTACAGTAGTTGGAGGGAATTCTCGAAGAGCGTCTCTTTGTATAAAATATTTGTAATATTACCTAGGAGAGGTTGTTGTTGTTATTGTTAGCATGGATGTTTGTTATTGTTGTGGATAGAGAAGAACCGAGCAATAGTTGAACCTATCTGATATAGGTCGAGGGGTAGTGAAGAATAGTGTATGTATGTATGTATACCAGTTTCAATGGATGAATATAACAGAGACATATTGTCCCAAATGTGTGTTGGTTGTGTATCTATCTGAATGAATGGTAGAGTTTCTGTCATTTTTCAATTCTCTGTTATTTCTGTTCTTGAATCCAAGAATGCATTTTCTTTGTTGAATGTATGATTTATTATAGAAAATAGATAAGTTCTAGGTATTTCTTTTCCGTGAGTGGGTACAAGGTGTGCATAATGTCAGTAAAGGAGTGTGTGACTGAGTATGTTTCAACTCTAAAGCTCAGGAAATATAGTGGAGTTCGATGGTTGATGGGAGCATTATGCATGCTCGGTTACTTGGCCACAATTTTGTTGGGTCCTTTGTTTGGTAATTCTGGAAGAGATTTGTACCCACTTATTTATTTGAAGCTTGGGATCAATGTGACACCTGTGTGTGAAATGTTTGAGCCCCGAATAAGATTTATAATGTCCAGATTGATTGAATTGGACAATGTTTAAATAAATGATGTATATGAATTGTTGTAAACATTGTGCATGTTCATGTTGGTTTTAAGGGATGAAACATTGGAGTTAATGTTATGGTCCTGGCTCAAAGGATATTATGGTTTCTTATAGAAATTACAATGTTGATCGTTATGACTGTCATATAATGATTATGTGGATACAATGACTGATGTGATTAAATAATTCTAGGCATATAGATTATTGTATGAAATAATTTGGAAGCCAACAAGAAAAAAATTCATGAAAGTTCCAATTTGAATTATTGTTTTGAAAAGGGAACACTGTTAAAATTTTGAAGGTCTGGACATATATATGTTTTGATTTATTTTCAATTGAACAATATCCATATTGATTCCCTTTCATTCTATCATTTTTTGATAATTACATTCCTCTCATAATCCCAATTTCACTTATTGCATCCCTATTCAGTGAAATAAATTTAAAAGGAATACTATGTGTAAAAGCAAAAAGGGATAACACGACAAGGGTTGGTGATTGTTATTTTGATATTTTATTATAGAGTAAATTGTTTGATTAATTGTTGAAACGTATTTGTGTACTAATCCCCTATTATTATATCACTTTTTTCTAATTACACTCCCTCCATATTTCCCATGAACCCTATCGCCCCTTGTTCACTTGGCAATTAATGAATGGTTTGTTATGGATAAATTTGGATGTATCTCATGTCAAATTTTTAGCCAAATTTTGATTCATGTAATCATAGTGTCATGTATGGTTTATTAAGAGCTTCATTACTGACGAACTTCTACTATAGGATGATTTTTTTTCAGTGGGGGCAACAATGGTAGAAATAATAGAGGCAAGGGAAATTGGAACTGAGGCCATAGGATTGCTAGATTTTCTATCCATTTTGACATTGATCCTCAAGAATTGAACCAATTGTTCCAAGATGGGTTCTTTAATTGGATTGGTCATGGAATAGTGCACCCTCGACCAGAAAGACCCCCTTTCCAGCCTCCTCAGAACAACCCTTGCATTCTTGTTCCTCCACATGTGTCCTTGCAGCCAGAAGTCTCGGCAAATAATGGATGGCAAGAGATCGTCAACTCACATGTCTATCACCATCGTGGTTGTCCCACTATGTCATTTCCTTTGCCACCACTTGTCAATCCCAATGTCCATATTTCCCGTGTTGTTTAGCCAGTTCAATCTTCACATGCTAGTAAGAGACTAAAAACTAATATTCCCCAACTTGTGAAAGATAAAGGAAAAGTAGTTGCCTCCCCTTATTCTCCCTTCGATGATTCCTCAAAATCTGTGTCTTCCTGCATTCATTTGAAGGATGATTGTTCCCATGTGATCAGTGAGATACAACCTCAAGGGTCTAATCAACCACTGGCTACTTCCGAGAAATCTAAGGGAAACAATAGTGAGAGAAGAAAAATTGCCTCACAAAGTAGCAAATATGGTTTTTAGATGATGTGTTTTTATGATTTCAGTTGATTTCAGCATTTTTGGACAACAGTCTCTATTTTGGTATTTTGTTGATAATGTGGATGATGTGGATATTTATATATTTTTTGGATATGATATAAATTATTTTTGATATTTAAGTATCCAGTTTGAAAGATATTTAAGGGAGCTACAACGGTGGCATATAGTCAAAATGATTATCCTTTTTGTGTTATATTTTATGATTTTAAAGAAGGAAATGACAGTAGTCACAAGGGGTCCCACCTACCTAGTTATTATTAATTAAATACCTTAACTATATTATTATTATTTATTTCTTCTAAAATAATTAGTTAAGTTAAATCAACTTAACTAAAGAAAGTAGTTGAACTACTTCAACTTATTTGGGAAGAATAAAAGTTAAATGAGAAGAAGAGACAAGGGTAGAATAGAAGGAGAAATAAAGACTAAGGTTTGCTCTTTGGATTCATGAGATAGTTTCAGTTTTCATTCATTCCTGAGTTTATTCAAAGCCTAATTCTCTTTTTGAAAGCAGGGTCTTATTGTAGACAACAAGGTTCAAGACTGAACCAAACCTTTTAGATGCTTGTTTTAGAGGTGTTGATCCATCCTTGGTAGTATGTGTATTCTTGTTTGTTTGTGAATTAAGTTTCATGGTTGATAAAGGATATCTTGCAGAGTCAAAATGGCAATAGTTTGTGGCAAGCTGATATAGATTGTAAATTTTAGTTCTACTTGATTGTTAGAGTCTTTTTATATGGTGTTCATCAGAGATATCTAAATCAGACTTTGTTCCATGCCTCCGCAAGGTTTTTGTAAAGAGAAAACACTTTTGATATCTTAGAATGAAATAAAATCATATTTTTGTTATGTCTCATATATGTGTATTTATGACTTGGTTACCTTTTTATTTTTGAACTCCATGTTTCCTTTATCATAAAATCTGTGTATATTACAGAAACTTATATAAATGTTTTTTATATTGCAACATTCTTTTGATTAATAAATCAACCTCAATCCTAGTAATTAATACTTGTGGATTGGGAGAATATTTTTGAGGCTATAAAACCCAGGGTGGCAATCCCGACTATCTTGTCCTAGCCATGCAATATTCTAAAATGATTCATGATTAGGGTAATTCATACCTTTTCCTCAACAAACACATATATGAACTGAGAAACTAAGTCCCTCCAATTGGGCCTTCACCACTTCAATCCTCCACAAAGGCAAGCTCACAAGTAGTAGGAGCAATTGAGTTTCTCCTTCTCAAGATAGGAAGAGCCTGAGGGTTGAACACAAGAAGTTTAGAATTTCAAGGACACGGGGATGTAGACTCAATATGAAGTGAAATTTCTCCAGAGTGTCTTTTCTCTCAATTATGTGTGTGTTCAAGGCTTGTATATGGCTCAATTTATAGCCTCCAATTGGAATTGAAGGTTCGGGTTGGAGCGTTTCTAGTATATGGAAGGTCAAGGATCATGGATCTTGAGACATGGTGTGCAAACCTGACATATTTTTAATTTTTGAGTACAAAACTCGATGTACATGGGTTGTAATGGAGAAACCTGCATATGTGTGAGCTATCTAACTATGGCCCATGTATATGGACAAAAATTTGTATTTTTAGCTCTGGATTGAACAAAATGGGGTAATGTGAGTCTGCAGAGGGAAATGGAAGGCCATCAAAGAAACATGCATGGATTGTGGAAAAAATTTATATAACATATTCCCCCTAATGTGTGAGGTAAGAAAAAGTAATGTCATGGTTGAAATACATTATAAATCCTAGAAGTGGAGTAATGAGGACCCAGTTGGAACAACTAGTTACTCATGAGAATATTACAATTCGTCTTGACTCTGTACGCATGGATTCCAAACTGAATTACACTACATATCCATGTGGATATATATGAAATAGTTGTTCATTCCCATGAATAGGAACTACAAAGTGGACACATGCCATAGGTTGTCATAGTCACTAACAAGACATAGTGGAGTTCAGTCTAAAAATAAACTGAAGATATATGTATACAATGAAGTACAATTTGATCTTCCCTAATCACTGAAGTCATATAGGTATTGGTCCGATGAAATACATAAGTATATATGAAATCCGCTACTGTGAACTGGAGGTCTTATACACTATCCGTCGAAGGTGCAAGTCTACATCATGTGAATAAATGGATATAAGTCGAACACAATGAGGCTTCATTTGATTACCGGTCATTGAGGTATACCGTTAACAAACGAGAGACAACCCACCAATAATGAAAGTAGGTGTCAAGGCACCGAGTACATTCCACAAGTGTGAATAAGGGTGTTGAGGTCGAACACTTGAAGACTCCATCAATCAGGAGACATTGATGTATTCCCAACTGTCGATGGGGGGAGAACTTCCCACTAATGACTGCAAGCCTCTAGGTACTCATATAACTCTATATCTCGATTCTCGAATAGATCAACTAAATTCAATGGAAGGAGACCCATTGAAAGGAGATAATTAAATCATCTCTCTTCATCTAGTGTGAGGTGCAAAGAAATAGCTTGATGATTAAGAAGAGATCGTACAAATAGGATGTTCACAAATCAATGACCATGTGTGTCTCTCACGTGCACCAAATGCAAGTATTACATGAAAGAGACCCTCTGACTAGTAGCCAATAATGAAAAATGTCGACAAAGGCAAGGAAACCACCAATAGAGTCTAATGGAATCCAATAAAATTCAAAAATCCCAATGTGTGAATAGATTTCTTGTCATCGAACATAAGGGAAACCCCCCAGTTAGTGACCAATGTAGACATTTCATCTTTTGGGTTCAAGGTCACCTACCAATGATGAAAGTAGGCTCAGGGTGCAAGATAGGACAACAACTTAATGTGATTCTGAGGTTCCGTTGTAAGGGTATGGACGACATGCAAAGTGAAGGAGTTATGAGGAATCACCAGCACAGGCTTAGACTTCGTTTGAATAAGAGCATGAGACAAAGGAATAATTTAGGCAACATAGACTTTATACTGATCATTGAAAAAAGTTTGTGACACAGGAGGCATCAACAAAATCTCCATAGGGTCTGGAAGAGTAACCATTCGGAGGAGTATACTTTAAGTAACGAGGCCAACTTCCTAATTTCATGCTAAATCCAAACCTTGGATGAAATGGACTCAATAATGTGTGCTCTATTCAAAGGTGACATGATTGCTGCCGATAGGATATAATATTATTTTCCCACCCGTATTTTTTTTTCTCGTAGTAAAAGGAAGGTTATGATTAATGAGAGAAATGAGTGTCATGATCAAGAAACTAGTTCCAAGCGGTGGAACATACTTGTTCTCAATGCAAGGGAATGGAAGAGGTACATGGACAATCAAGGGGATTTTTCCTCTACGGGTAAAGGGTGGAAAGCTACAAAGGATACATGGAAGGCACTTCTTGGCTAATGTTGATAATTTTTGGGGAAAAAGGCTTATAAAAATAAAGCGAGGGCCGAAATTAGGCTAAAAAATGCAAGAAGGATAATGGGATGCAATTACAACTTAACTCAAAAGTGTCATTTTTCATAGATTTAGTCTCCCAAGCCCGAAAAAGTGTAAAATGGTACTAAAGAGAACTCTTCTAGCCAATGGTGACTAGAGTATTATTTTTTTGTAATTAGTCTATTTGGTCTGGAAAAGGGTTAAAATTATACTTAAATGGACGTCCTTTCAAATCCATTTAACGAGTCTGAAAGAGGCAAGCTAACTCGACAATATTTTCATGTTTAAGGAGTCTTGAAAAGATCGTAATTAAGATTCTAGGAAGTCCCATAGGTAGTTGTCATAATGAGATTGAGTAAGAAGAGTGAGGTTTGAACTCAAAGCCATAGCGGGGATATAAGGGACTCCCAATCCTAATAGAGAACATACAACATGGGCACCAAAATCCAAAGCAGAGCTATGCTAGGATTCTCATGGAAGGTAATGTTAGTCCCTAAAGTTGCACTTGACTATGATAGGGAAAGCTAGGGCATCATCAAGTTATTGAAAAAGTATTTTTAAGGATTTTATGGTTTGTTTTTTGAATAAGGTGGTTGAAAACCGGCTCAAGGTAATAAAATAAATGAGAAAATCAGAATAAGAACAAAAAATATCCCATTGACTGGTTAAAAGGTAGTCACATAGATGGATTAAACAAATAAGGAAAATAGAAAATGAAGTTTTCAATTTGTCAACTTCACACAAATTCTTATCTCAAAATATCATTAAGAAATAAGACCATCAACCTGAAATCAAAACTTGAAAATAATCACCACAACAAATTCTTTACTATATTTTTCAATAATCAAGAAAACAAATGCATTGCAGTTTGAATAATGAGATCATGCATGAAGAAAGAAAACAGAGTAGAAAAGAGTGTCTAACCATCCATATGCCTTTGCTATTAAGTGTCATATAGAATAATAATGCCTTACAAGGAGTTTCAGAATAAGTCCTTTGGATCTCCAATTTTTCCACCATCTTTCTCCTCCAACCACCAATCTGCAAGCTTTAGCAATTGTTTGTTCTATCACCAGCATCAACATCTTCCCGATCTCCAGCTCGTGACCATCAAAGTTCAGTGCAAACTCCATGGAGACCTACTCATTGTAACCTTGAAAAGTGGTAAGGAATTCAAACCACCTGGCATCTCTAAACCTTTAAGCCATCTGAGGATAAGATTCGAGGAGTTCAACACCCTCGGATTCTAATCTGACTACCTGTCTGCTTCTCTTAGGTTCCCTCAAAACACAATTCTATAACTAGCACGATTCAGATTCATTTTCCACCTGCAATCTGTTAGTATATAACTGTTCTTCTGAACAAATACCTGAGCCTAAAATTTAGCAAAATCAGACATAGAATGACAAGTTCAATATAATGATCGTTGAGAATTGGATTATTTGAAATGAGTCCTTTGCGGGTACAGAGCAATCCGATCATGTAACAGTTTGAATCACAAAATGATTCCAAAGCTATTGTGGGATACATGTGAACTCTCAAACCATGATCTATGTCATCATAACAAAATCTGGGTGACGAGCGCATATCAAGGCATGATTATCTTTGTGATACGAGAATAAGGCTATTCCCGTAGCGCTATTAATGACTTAGCATAATTTTGAATTTGCAAGATTCAAATAGGCATATGAAGTGACACATCTTGTAAAACCATGTCTTAACTCCCCAAATTTAAGGAAATTATTCAAAAAGCTAAAAATGTGAAACATAACAAACTGAAAACAAAGGTTAAAATCAAATGAAAGCAAACAATGAAGTGCAGGTAGGGAGGGTTTAGGATTAGAGTTTATCACTAAATCAAAAGAAAAATTAGAGACTAACAGGTAAGATCTACCACATGAATTACAACACTTATAAACAACATAGAAGGTTATGTGTCGCAACTCAGTGAGGTTGATCCTAAGGAAAAATGATGAAAGAAACGGATAATGAAAAATTGTATGGAGGGGAAAATCTAACCTATATGCTAGTTTCATGATCATGACCTGTCAAAATGGATCGACATAAAGAAATGTACCAAAGAAAATGTCTCAAAATTCTTGTATATAAGACCAAAAACATTAACCTAGAAGTTAATAAGTCTAATACAGAAACTAATAAAACATGCGTTAAGGGATATGGAACTTGAAAACAAGAAAACCTAAAAGTATAATATGTATAGAGGACCACACAACCTCACATATTATGCATAGTATTTCCCCAGGTAGATCCCATTTCTAGGCCTAGGCCAAGGGCCTCTTTGGTAACCAAATTGTGAAGTTTTCAGTTCAGGAAGAGGTCAAAAATACAAAATCATAACTGCAATGATATCCTAATCTGAAGGAAACTCAACATCCATGAAATCAGTGCTCGACAACTCAAAAATACCAAGGCTTGAGGTCTCACAAACAACAAGATCAAACTCAATAGGAAATGACAGATTACTCGGCGCCATGGGGAGAGGCCAGAGCTCCCATGCAGGTGTTTTGTCGAAAGTCAACAACTCACTAGTAGTTGACACAAGCTTTGGAGAACCCAAAAATTTCCAAGCTGAGGAAGATAAAATAATTGTAGAGGATCTTTCATATACAATATATCAACTAATTCCCATTATCTGGAAGGGTGCAAAAGACGGAAGGTGAGGCTCGGAAAATCATTTCAATCAAAGGAAACCATCCTAGGACTTGGAGGGAGAGTACTTGAAGATATTGGAATTCCCCCTTGTTCAAAAGGTAAAGAACTGGAAATGCTAAGGACATGGTATAAAGACACATCACCCCCAAAAAGAAGAGTGGGATTGGTCGAATATTGCATCGACAATGTCACTTCCTTAGACTTGTCACTCTCCAAGAGAAGAGTGGGATCGACCAAAAATTGCATCGACACAACCACTTCTTCAATTGTTGGTTGAATAGGATGCGAGACAACATGGTAAAGAGACACATCACTCCCCAAAAGAAGAGTGGGATTGGACGAAGATTTCATTGGCACAACTATTGCATCAACCAAAGAAGGGTTATATTGTTGGGAAACCAAAGATCACTCAGAACCTGAAGGGCCATTAGAGAAGGACCACACTTCTCGTACCATGGAAGTATAAAGGAGAAAACACGTTAGGTGGCCTCCTTTGCAAATTATACAAAGGAACTTGGTATTACGTCTTATTCATCTAGGCTTCTCAATCATATCAATGCCCCCAACATGACTTGCAGTGGCTGGCAACATGTTCCCAACATGACTTGTAGAAGCTAGTATTTTATCTCCAACATGACTTGCACAAGTTGGTGATGTTTGTGCAATGTGACTGGAAGTGACTAGAGTTCTGCCCCCAACATGACTCGCAACGGCTGGTTGCAGGTCTTCAACATGAATTACAGAGGTTGTTGACCTATCTCCAACATGAATAGTAGAGGCTGGTGATATGAAAGGTTGTGAAGGTATTATCCCAGATGGGAAAACTTATGAGGATAAAGAGATATGATATATATTATCCATGCGAGGATATCCATTTCCCCTCGACGAAGGAACTCCATGCAGGGAGTTTCTCATGTTAAAAAATATCTCCCACCTCATATTGAGGGAAGGGCGATCGAATGGCGGGATTTATGCTCATTGGTTCCCACCCATCGTATGCATATCATATCAACCTAATAATATGATTCTTACTAAATAACTCTACTTTCTTAGGTGGCTACCTCGATGCCAAACATTTATGCCCCCTCTGTATCAGTAATGATTGGCTCACCGACCATGAAGGGACAACAAGCATATATGAGACCTGCCTGGAAGGTGAAGGTAATTTCCCCTACTTCCCCCTGCTAGGACCTATCCATCACATTGTCCTGCTTGATGGAGATAGCGAGAGATATATAGATCTGTGAGAGATAGAGATATCAGATATAGATATGGAGGGTATCATTGTGGAAAGCGTGAGAATGAGATATTCTCTAGAGATGGAGATAGAGAGAGATATTTGAAGGGATATATGGTATTATACTTTTTAATTAATTCCTATATTTTGATGTAATATTAGAGCTTGGGGGAGGATTTTCCATAAAAGAAGCATTCACAAGAAAAGGCATTGCAGACGATAGATACATGGTTGGGATATATCAAGTATAAACACTGCCCATATGCGCATTCCACCCTTGAGAATTATAGCTAGGATTGGGTCCGAGGGAAGGAGGATTCCAACCCCCCATCGTAGGAAATGACTGATGGATATGCCCCCCACCCACCGGGAAAGGATTACAAGGAGACGACATGCCCCCCATCCCAAAACTAGAGTTGACGTTGGGTGTTAGAAAGGAGGATGACATGTACGAAGTCATCTTCGTCATATCATAAGAGAAATGATTAGAGGCCAGAAGCTTCGACTGAGTACTATAACAAGGCATCCTCATAAAAAATGTGCCAGGGGGAATGGATATTGATGATGATGAATTCATACCATTCGAAAACATAAAAGGATATGTCCCCATGGATTGAGTTGAGCTCATGAAATGGTTAGCACTAAATGATGGAGTCATGGGAGTTCCACCAAACATAACAGAGGTT
>ML784163.1:11165-43917 GCA_009831015.1 Picea engelmannii | reverse complement strand
ATCTAGGATATTTTCCTTGAAAAAATCACTTTCCTTCATCTCATTATTCCACAATTAAGCATGGGTTTTCTTACTCCACAAAGCGTCTTCCCATGAGGGCTTTCACCATAAGGGGACCACTTTGGAGTTCATCCATATTTACTCCTTATCAACCATGACAAAACAATAATGAGTCATATTTACATCAAACAACATTGGGTCCATTAACCAAACCTTTGTTCTACGAGGCTTTCTTCAAGGGTTGACATCAGTGACAACCAACCTTAATCAACAAACTTTGTCTGACTTGATACTTATTTACGTGCACTTTCAACTATACTTGGAAACATTCATTTTTAATTTTGTTTTCTTACCATGGAAATTACCTTTAATTATTTCCAAGTATGGAATCTGTGTTTGACCTTCTTCATGTGCACTTAAAAAAATACTTGGAAACTTTTAAAAAAATTGTCAAGAGTTTTGGGCCACGAGCCTGGAAGTTATTTGAAAAACTTTTCTATTTTTCTTATTTTTTTTCTTTCTTCTTTAAAAAAAAAAAATCCACTGGAAAAATAATCTTGATCACATATCAATGGAACAACCGAAAAAAATGTAGTTGACCAAAGGTCAACAGAAATACCACTATGATACCAATTGGAGTGAATCTCTTGGTCACTTCACCTGAGAATCCATTATAACAAGGATGAATCCATATATTTCTCAAGGCATAAATAATTATTATTCATTATTCATTGACATGTTCTTAAGATATAATGAGCATGCATATAAATATATGTAGTGGTGATAAGTCATGTCCTTGGAAAAGGGTATGACATATTATTATTACATATCAATGATGCATTAAATAATAATCATCCTATGACTATTATTAGATTATAATTATTTATTACATTATGATAATAAATGTAATATACTTTAAGTATATTATAGTCTTTGTGGGTACAAGGTCGGTGGTGACAATGGAGATGGAAGTAGACAAAGGGCTTAAAGAAGTGTTTATTTTTTGATGGCTAACATTGGTTGGGCACTAATATCATGCTTGATGTGAGGTTAAATAAGTTATGGAGACTCAAATCTAAACAAAAGACTTGGATGTATAGGATAAAGGCCATTTGGAAATATTTGATGGAGCTTAAAAATGAATGTTTTGCATGGTGTATGGTGCTTTGTAGCCTTAGGAAATGATTGAAATACTTGGGATTGGGCTTCTAGGTTCTATAGCCAATAAATTATTTTTGAGTTTTCGAAGTCAACTTGGGATTGGGCCTTTAGGTTTTGTAGCCAATTTCTTTAATCTTTCATCTCCTAAAAGGAAACCCTTTTAGGGGATAAACTCTCGTTGGTTCTTGAGTTCAACATATCATTGCATATGATTAGAGTGGATATCATATATCATATTAGGAAAACAAGAAATGGATGCTTGTTTAAAAATGTGTAATTACATGTTTACTTGGCATGATGGTCCCTAATGTACCTATTGTAGTCTAAGGAATCACAGGGATGCATTCAAGAAGAGAGCACATTAGGGAAAACACATCAAGATACACATACTCAAGAAGTATTTGTGGGAAGGTTAACAAAATGCCTTTCCATTTCATCTTCATGAGTATACATACATAGAAGATATGGTTGGATCGGTTGCATTTGCTCCAACTAATCCTTAGTTAGATGCATTTATCCCCTACAAACATTTACTTACATTAGTACATGTGTTCACATATTATATTATAATAATTTCTATGTATAATATATCATGACTATTACAAGGTCCTAAGGGGCCTCCCAACGTCTCCCCCACACTCACATCCTTGCTCGTCTCGAGAAAGTGTGCAGATAACTAATGACATGTTACTCTTTAAACTTTTTCTTCAATTTGGTAAATGCCTATGTAGTTAGTGAGTCTCATAGCACTTTTCTCCCACTCAACAATGGTCCTCTTGATCTTATTGTTACACCTTTCTCTTTGGTGCCTTTGGATTAGTGACTGGATCATCCTAGGCTCATATTTCCCTTGTACACACCCTACGGTGGAACACCATGCTTCAGCCAACCTACCATTTCTCTGCTTTTTGGCTTCTAAGGTCACAACTCATGAACTATTCTGGAAATTGTATACTAGGGGGCTTGATCAATTTAGTATTTATTGTGCCATCATATTTTATTTTAAGCTCTTATGTGTGTGTCTCATCATTTAATGTCTCTTTCTTGAATGTCTTTAACCATTTTCAACACGCTCATCATCAATGCTCAATCTTTTACTCCTTTTCTTTGTTTCTCGTCAAATTCAAATGTGCTTCTTTATGTTTTTTGGGTCTTTCAGAATATATGGAGTCTGCATTTGATATTACATGAAGGATAAATTGACTACGACTTGACTCAACGACTCAATGGAAAAATATAGACACTTTTGTTGATACCAAACTTTTACAACTCAATAAAATGTTTTCAACTAGGTATTGACTTACATCGACAAGGAACCAATCTCATCAGCTAAAGATTGACTTACATTACATAGGTGGAGGGGATATTATGCCTTTGAAAGACACATGTTTAACCCCCTCCTTACATTAGACACAAACTCAATATTCGAAAATGACTACGGAAATATTTTCTGACTTTACCTTTATAATTCTCATGACTCCATATTCAATGACACTTATAAACTCATAAGATCATGTAACACTTTGTCTTCAAATTAAAATGATATATCATGAAACACAATGTGACTTTAAAAAACCTCCATGTCACTCTTTTTACAAAAGAAAGAAATTTATTTTGATCACTTGACATGGGACCTGTTGGAACACGTATAATTTTGAGCTTTTAAACTTTAGATTTTGCTTCTTAGAAATAAAAGTTTTACCCAAAAAAAGCAAAAAATTAGAGAATTTCCTTTTTTAAAAATAAATCCAAGGGTCGTTGTTCTTCAATAAGGCGCTTACAATATCTATCATCGATGAGTTACTCTAATTTGATCAAACGGTCCTAATGATATCCAAAGTTTAGAAGTTGCATGGGTTTTAAAAGAGAGTCATTAATGGTCGCTTCAGAGCTTCCCTCTTCAGGTATTCCAACAAATATAAACAACTAAAACCCAAAAAATCCAAAGTCCCGAAGATAGTCACTCTTGATAATTCCTAAAGGACTTACGGACATGTCATAGGACACATGTCTTAAAAATATTTTGTCAGGTTGATACGTGGCACTTGTTTTTAACACTTCCATCAGATGATTCCTACATTTTCAAGTCACACGTGTCACATTTATTTTCTTGACACGTAATCAAGAATGATGTCATCTCTGCCACGTTACTCTGAGAGATTTCCCTTCAGTAATTTTAACAAAGATCGATTTCACAAACCACCAAAGTATCAAAGCCCCGAAGTAATGAATATTACAAAAAGTAAAAAGTGTTTTAAAGAGTTAATAAAACATTTAAATAACTTTAATTAATCATGATTAAGAATTAATTCCGAGAATTCGGTCTTCGGAGGATTTCTATCATGCTACATCCAAAAATCTCGAATGTCGAACCCCCGAAAATTAAGGCTAACTCAATGATTAAAACATGATTAATTGAAACGTAAAAGTGATTAAGAAGAGATTAACCTCTTCTTTTTTAAGATTGTAAATATAATCAGTTTGTTGATGAAAAATAAGAACATGATAGCAATTGTGGTCAAATATATGAAGAAGAATTTGCAGAAAAACAAGATCTCCTTCAAACAGATCAGGCAGATTTATACGAAGAAGACTTTGAAGTAAATCAAGAAGAGGTTTCTTACAACAGTAAGAACAAATATGACATGATTGCAAGTAAAAATGAAGAAATACATGCAAAACCTCCAGTATTTCAAGTAGATCAAAGACAGGATAAGGAATCTTCTACTGATCTAGATCCTTGCGAAGTCCAATGACTTATTGAAGACCATAAGCAATCAGCTCTTGGAAAAGATGATTTTGGTATTGATACTGACAATGGAAATGATACTCTAAGTGAATTTATCATTGTACCAAATGTTCATAGTAATTATTGTCATGATCAAACTACTGTTCTAAATTCTTATTTTGATCAAGCTGTTATTATTCAATCATCATGACTATATCATCAAGAAATGGAATTTTTTGAAAGTCAAAGTTAAGAAATTTAATATAATCAACCTGTTTATGATGAGTATCCATACGATGAAGAAGATAATATTTCTTTCCCAGCATGCATGGAAACATACAATAGTTCTCCTTTGTTTGATAACTATGATGAATGTGATCTTAAAGTTGATGAGCAACAAATTATTTCTTTTTCTTCAGAGAGTTCACTTTAGCAGGAAAATTATCAGTTGCAATGTAAAAGCAATCAACCTGTGTATGACAATGATGAAGAATATTCTTAGACAGGCGATGAAGGAGATAAGGAGGGGTTACTGGAGCAGTTGATATCTTCTTCTTATTTAGCAACTATTGAGCAACAGACTAGTGAGACAAAACATGACATTCTCGAGCCTAAAAAAGAAAAGATCAGTAGTGGAGAAAGTGTGCAAAGGAATTTCATATAGCTTGGTCAGCAGGAAGAGGTATTGGTTGATTTTGAAAACTATTTATCTTTTTATGATTCATTGGCTGTTTGGTTGGAGTATTTTCTTCAAGAGGTCCAAAATGTTGCAGTGTTTTGTGTGCAACCAAACTTCAGTAGTAAGCGCGAGCTACCTATCCATTGTTTGTTTCAAAAAAATTATTATATTTTCATTCCTTCATTTAGCAGAAAGCAAGGTATGTTAATAAATCCACTATTTGCATGGCTCCATTGGAAATTCTATATTACTTGATCAATGTAATTTCACCTGATTAGTGTAGGGCTAATGTATATAAATAAGTTTTCCAAATCAACATTTCATTTCAGCATTTTATTTCAGTTTAGTAGTTTGGTTCTTAGTTTGGCATCCAGTATGGTTCATTTTTTAGACATTATGACTCCATAGCCCAATGACAAGGTTCAGAGTTTGACAGGGTTAATTTCAGGTCGTAGAAGGATGAAGTCATGTGGTCTACTTTTCTTGGTGCTTTGCAGATAGATCTCGTTGAACATGAGATGAGGCTCGAAATAAACTTGACACTCATATTTTGGTCTTTTTGATTTCTCTAAAAGTTGGTGATAAATAAATAATATTCCTTGTTGAAACTTCAAATGAAAAATAAGGTATGAGTTCTTATTCTTCTTTATAGTGCGAATAAAATTGATTGAAATAAATGAAAAGGAAGTTTTTCTCATGATAATGTTATCACCTAATCTAAAAATTGGAGATATAGAAAAATATAACTCGAAGTGTCATGCTCATAAATTATAAATCCATCTCTGGTATAAAAAACAAAAATAATAACAATTAAACTCGAAAGAAGTCTGAACTTAATACACCAACTTGTGTGGGATTAGGACATTTTTTATTCAAATCCTCTAAATCCTTGATTTGTTATTTTCTACCTCCTCCCAAGTTCTTTCCACTCTAGATTTTCTTTCTCCTTCCTCATCCTTTTAGTCTTCATAGAGATAAAGAGACTCGGCCTAACTCTGAAAACTCAAAAGCATATTTTCAAAACAAGATTAGGCAAAAAGTTTTACATTCCTTTGATTTTAATTGAAAAAGTATGTCTAGGCTAATCCTGATAATTTTAGCTCTAATATCATATTTTAACTAACTAATCCGCTCAAGGTGGATCCTTGAAAATATTTAAATCCCCATTAAAAAATTTCCTATAGGCGAAGGTGTATTGAAAATTGGAAGAAAGTTAGTTTCAGAGTATCCTTAAAATTGTTGACAGACCTTCTTTTTAGTCTAAAGATTTTAAACAGATGTCATCCCTTGTATGTTACATACAAATTGATTTCCCCCACTTCAAAATATTAAAATATAAGACATATGGTGAAAGGAAATTCATAATTTGATTGCCCCCATCTTGTCCAAAAGAGATGATGAAAGGAAATTCATATATTGATTGCCCTCATCTCAATGGAACACAATTTTGTTAATTGAAGTGGTGAAAGAAAATTCAATGGGAGAAGTAGATAACTTCATCGGGGTACTGAATAGGCTCTCTAGCAATGAAGCAATATCTATGATATATGTAAGGTTGTCATACATATCTATATATCATACTATGTTATCTAATTCTCTTTCCGATAATTTTTTACATTCTAAACCAATTAGGGATTCTCCAAATAAATGTGTCACATTTGCTTAACCTTGAAGCAAACAAAGTCGGTCGAAGTTGATATTTTAGTTAAAATTATTTTGATTATATTAAACAATTGTGAAATCAATTTTAAGAAAAAGGAATTTTTAATAGCCTAACTTGGGATCAATCATTAAGTATGTTTTGAAGATTTTTGGACTTGGTTAGTTTCATTTTTCTATGAATGATTAATTCTTAAATAAAACTAGAAAATGTTTTTTGAAAAGCAATAATTACTCCATTTACCCAATAAAGGCACTTGGTCTACTATTCTTTCACGCCTCACAGGGAGCCACAATCCCCAGATGGAGCCTATGTTGGAACACGTATAATTTTGAGCTTTTGAACTTTAGATTTTGCTTCTTAGAAATAAAAGTGTTATCCCAAAAAAGAAAAAAACTTAGAGAATTGCCTTTTTTTAAAATAAATCCAAGGGTCGTTGTTATTCAATAAGGCGCTTACAATATCTATCGTCGATGAGTTACTCTAATTTGATCGAACGGTCCTAATGATCTCTGAAGTTTAGAAGTGCCTGAGTTTTAAAAGAAAGTCGTTAACAGTCACTTTGGAGCTTCCGCTTTAGGTATTCCAACAAATCTAAACAACTAAAACCCCAAAACTCTGAAGTCTCAAAGATAGTCACTCGTGATAATTCCTAAAGGACTTACGAACGTGTCATAGGACACGTTTCTTAAAAATATTTTCTCGGGTTGACACGTGGCACTTATTTTTAACAATTCCATCAGATGATTCCTACATTTTCAAGTGACACATGTCACCTTTCTTTTCTTGACACGTCATCAAGAATGACGTCATCTCTACCACGTTACTCCGGGAGTTTTTCCTTTGGGAGTTTTAACAAAGATCAATTTCACAAACCACCAAAGTATAAAAGCCTTGAAGTAATGAATATTGCAAAAAGTAAAAAGTGTTTTAAAGAGTTAATAAAAGATTTAAATAAATTTAATTAATCATGATTAAATATTAATTATGGGAATTCAGCCTTCGGAGGATTTCTATCATGCTACATCCAAAAATCTCGAACGTCGAACCGCAAAAGTACTTAAGGCTAACTCAATGATTAAAACATGATTAATTGAAATGTAAAAGTGATTAATAAGAGATTAACCTCTTCGTGAATTCGGCCTTCGGGAGATTTCTTCCCTCTTACATTCAAAACCTCTGAACGTCGAACCATCGAATTCTTAATGACATTTATGATTGGCGAAAGTTAATGATTTAAATAATTATTGTGATTTGCTAGGCAGACTAATTTTATGGCACCATGAAACATTGCAAGGAAGATCGATAGACCAGATTTCATAATATAGTGAAACTATAAACCATCTTGGAAGCCTGATAAACTAAGAAAGGGACCAAATATGGCAGGGAAGGGTTAAATAGACAGAAATGGGAGCAAGAATGTGCAGAGAGCAATCCTTTGGAATGTTGAATCCCCGAAATGAGAGATCTGACACCGCATTTCCTTTTGATTTGGACAGATGATATTTACTTCGAGACTCTGGGATTTGCGCGTTCCAATATGCACAAAAACACAAACTCCTGAAGTGCTAAGTTTCTGAAGTAAGAGATCAGGTGTCGTGTGTCCTTTTGATTTGGATGGTTGAGATTTACTCCAGAACTCTGGGCTTTGGGCATTCTGAGATGCATAAAAGCACAAACCTTCAGGAGTGTCATATATGTTGACATGTGTCCACTTCGATAAATGGTCCAGATGAACTATGGGCTTTGGGCCTTTGGGAGTTGTCATTTCACGCATCTACATTTCATCCGAAGTGATTATCCGTCGGAGTGCAGGATATTCTTCCACGTGTCCACTTCGATCAACGGTATAGATGAACTCCGAGCCTCATAACTTCAGGAGTTCTTTACTCAACACTGCTTGCTTCCTCTTGGAATACGGGATCACCAAATACAGGGATCGTCTAACTCGTGTCCCATGCTTGGATCAACGGACAGGAATTGCACGAAGTTCGCTCTGTCTTCTCTACATGTGACTGAGAGTTATGACCTCGGCTTAACCTTTGGGCACTTATCTCACTTTGCAAAATCGAGAGTTTTTTTTTAATGGCCCATGGAGATCAACGGTCGAGAATGATTATGGGGGGTGAAGTTTCGTGGGGTTTAATTTTGAAAGGTGGTCACGCAATTTAAACTGTGGTTTTCTCTCGAGGGTATGTGGCATCACCAGGTGCATTGCGGGGAGAAAGGCAGGTTACCTCAAAACCACTTCCTCATGCCCCTGAAAAATAGACCATTAGAATCCCGACTCAACACCTGTCCTCCACCCACTCCACCTTTCACCCTCCAACCTGTCACACCCTCCATGCTCCTGATACCATCCACCTCACTACCTAAATTCTTGCATCCACTCATCCCACCTCCTTATTGGATACGTGTCCCCACGTCATCCTGTTTTTGAATGATTACTCTTCCCCGTAACTATTAGCCATCCCATAACGATCCCGCGCTGAGCTACTTGTCCAGTTACCACCCTGATATCTTCAAGTGCAATTATTTATCCCAGTAAATGCATCCGAAAGAACATATGGAAACATAATCAGATGGAAAAGACAGTAATCCAATGATTGTGGTGACCTTAATGGACATGTGTACCCATTTCAAAAATAAAGGAAAACAAATGCATCCATGAGAAAATGAAGAGACAGATGAAGCGCCAGCACATCAAATCAAAACTCAACAATATTTGCATGTTGTTATTTCATTTGGATGGTATTATATTTTTAGGAAGATATTGTGGGAAGTCCAAGGGTTTTCAATTAAGACAATTTGTGTATAAGTAGATATATTTTAGATCTATTCAGTGGTGGATTCTAGCCCAATGTAGGTTGCTTCTTACCGAATGTAAAAGAGAAACTCTTTTTGAGTATTAATACAAGTGAAAATAGAGATTCTAAGTTTCATTCAATTTGAGTTATGTGTTCCCTTTGTGTTTCCATTTCTATGAATTTCTTTTTGTAATTCTTGAAGAGTGATTGATTGCAATTTAGTACTACATCTACTATGATCATATTATACCATGAGTTCATTCAGTTAAAAACTTTTCCTCTGTTATTACTGTGAGTAAAAAAGACCTGTGATCTGTGTCAATTGCTGCATTTTTATATCATGTTTAAGGGTGCAAACAAGGTGAGACTTATCTGTAATTGATACCTGAATTTGTTTAATAGTTTTGAAAATATTTCTACATCATTTGACATTATAATTGGGACTCAGATAATGAGATACAACCTATGTATTGTCTTATTATTAATTTCATTTAAATATTATTTCTCATAAAACTGAAGGTAGAAAAAAGCACTCATAAAAACATTTCATTTAAAACCTTTGATGCTAACACTATTCTTTGAGCCTTAGAATCAATCTCAGGAACAACAAGACCCATTTTTAAAAAGAGCTTGACTCGACCATACTTAATAGGCTTTATGTATGCTTTTTTATATATGACTCCTTAGATCTTAAATATCTTAATACAATAATGATATATATATATAACATGTCTCAAGTTTCAACTTTTATAGACACGGGTTAATCCACATCAACATGAATTTCTAACATAAACACCTCTTGGAGTACTTGCAAATCTTTAGATTTACAAGGATGACCTCCTCCTCTTGCGCCTGCTTATAAATGAATAAAAGGTGTGGGGAAAGTGCATGAGAGAGAAAACAAAGTATTTAGCCCCCAAATTTCGTTTAGGGTTTTGCCTCTGGAATTTTGTTTAGGGTTTCAAACAATCGAGTTTCTCCAATGTCAAAAATAAGGAAGCAAGCCAAACCCACTATCAACATCAATCTTAATCGTACTGTCATGAAATGGTCCACATGAATATATAGCTATGAAGAATAGTCTGTGAAGAGGGTGTTGCTGAATATATGCATAGGGTATATAAAAAATTTGTATTCCCGATGATAACGCAAATACAGTGCTTGTCTTCTGAATTATGTGCTCTGAATGCTAAAGCTCACAGGATTTAATGGCCTTTGCAAACCAATAAATGGAAATATTGATAATTTAGTGAACTAGTCGGTTAAAGGTGAAGGTGTGGACTCCTCTTCAACCATAGTGACTGGTGTTATATGTTTTGTAGTGGTGGACATAACATTCCTCCCTACTTGTGCACTTCCAGTGAAGAATATCTTGTCCCACTTGTTCTCTAACAACTGACTGTTCTTGACAACCTCTTCCATGAACACCATAAAATGACATTTTCCCATAGCTAGAGAGATTCCTTGGTAGATATGGTTAGTGTTCTATACAATCAATCATAGAATTCCCTAAATATTCTAGCCATATTTGAACTAAAATTACCTACAAACAACAAAATCAATAATAAATGAGAGTTAGTCCATGATAATATTATCTTACATCTAACAAATTGAAATTTCCCCTAATAATAAAGGCGTTTCCTAACATGACTTCAATTCTTAATGTTACCTAATATGATAATGATTTTTAAGCCACTAACGTCTATACTCTTTGTGAAATTATTTTAACCTCATTACTTTTTGTGAATTTATTTTAATGTTATATTTATACTCTTTGTGAATTTATTTCAATCCTATATTTATATCCACTTAGAAATAATGGAGATTAGTTGTGTACTCCTCTAAGACGAATAATGGTTCCAACCATCTAAACTAAATGTCATCATATATAACGTACTCTTAATTGATTAATTGATTTAATAAAGTGTCGTGTGTGGCTTTGCTTTGATGGCCTCCAGGGGTTGCCTCGCCTGAAATAAGCCAATTTATTCTTTCTTCTATTTTCAAGTTGGTATTAGATCTTTTGGTTGGGAGAAGAGACCATTTTTGTGTGCATCTGTTTGAATTTTGTTTGTCGTGAGAGATTGCTGAGAAAATATTGTTGTCTCAAGGTTTCACATTGAAAGGATTCTTCGGATAATCGAGGTCCATTGGCTAGAGAAGAGTGGCCCGTGTTGAGAGAAGAGAGGAAGATTTGCGAGCATTTTTTCTGAAGATAGGCGGATCTACGTCTTCACACCGACCGACACAGTTTCTGTAGGAGCCACAAAGGAGTCGAACGCTGCAAGATCCGATCGCTGCCACCTAATTTCCACATTGTCTTTTCTGAGTAAGGAGCTTCAGGAGGGGCAGTTGCATCCTCTTTTGGGAGGTTTTCCTCCCGTGGATTTGTTGTTAATAAATCAATTGTTAGATCGTGTCTGTGTAGAGGATAGTTGCTCACTTAGGATCGGCGTGGAGAGGTTGTGTGACCTGCGACTGTGGAGAGTCGGTGTGACCTGCAATCATGGGTCTTCATTCCCCATGTTTCTTGGAGCATTGAATCCGTCTCCTCTCTATAATTCATTTGATTGCGAGGGGTTTCTTCTAATTCTATGTGGTTGGTCGTCCTTTGAGGTCGGAAATTCGGAGTCTTGGAGCAATTTTTTTTGAAAAAGGGTTGAATCCCACGACTTATTTACTGTTGACTTTGTTTAGATCCATGAGGGCCTTCCAAAATTAGGAGTTTTCAATCGCGCCTATGTGAAGGAACCTGTCCTTCCCATATATTTCTTGAACGAAACAATCTGTGGGTTTTTTTTCGACGCCTCTGTCTTGGGTTAACTTAGGCGCTACTATTGTTTCCATTCTTGGTGCATGATCGTTGCTTTGGAGAGGATTTTGTTGCATGAATGATTCTGCAAGGATGACGAATCTACTTCTTGTAACTTATCTCAATGAAGCCAATAAATTGGATGCCTCCAATTTCGTCAATTGGAAATTCAAAATGCAGACTTTGATGGAAGGTTATGGTGTATGGACGGTCAGTAAAGGAGATGAAGCGCAACCCAACATGGTTGCAGGTGCGACAACAGCAACAATACAAGATTGGGATAAGAGGGAGAACAAAGCCAAGGTATTATTACGAATGTCTATGAAAGATAATATAATTCCTCACATTAGAGATGCTAAGACTTCTAAAGAAACCTGGAAAACACTTAAATATTTGTATGAGACCAATAATACAAATTGTATTCTTTTTCTGAAGAGTAAATTGCTAAGTATTAAAATGGATATAAATGAGTCTGTTAGTACTTTTCTTAGGCGAATTAAAGACATGAAAGATAAATTGGGAGATATAGGAGAAAAAATGTCAAACATTGATCGTGTCACAATTTCCCTAAATGTTATGCTAGAGGACTATCAAATGTTTATAACAGGCCTTGCAATAAGAGAGAAAGATTCTACTTTTGAGGAATTGATAGGTATATTGCTCCAAGAAGATTGAGGCGCATGAATTTGAAGCCTCGGAATTCATACTTAGCACTATGGACAAAGAAGAGATTCCCTAAAGGGAAACCAGGAGAAGGAGGCAGAGGAGGAAATTCATTTCAGAGGAAGTCATTCCCAAAGCCAAATCATGGTATGCTATCTAATAGAAATGAACCTAAGTGTTTCTATTGTGGTAGGACTAGGCATCTTTCCAGAGAATGTTATAAGAAGAAAAATGATGAGGCTAGACGTAAACATAAGAAACATTCAAGACACCTTGCAGAAGAAAACCCAAATTTTGATTCAAAATATCTCAGGTTGTTTGTGTCTAATGTTGCACTGTCTGCTGAAACTCATGATGTTGATGCATGGTTTGTTGATTCTGGAGCTTCAATTCACATGACATGTAACACGAATTGGTATATAAAATTTAAAGAAACACATAATGGTGCCCATATTTATCTTGGAGATGATCATTCTTATCAGATCAAGGGATATGGAGATATTCTAATAACACTTCCGAATCATACTATCAAACACATTCACAATGTTGTGTATGTCTCTGGGATAAAGAAAAACTTTATTTTTGTGTCCACAATTACAAATCAGAATTTGAAGGTTGAATTCTTCAAGACACATTGTATAGTGAAGGACTTGGAGGATCATTACAGAACTGTTGCCTCGGGAGTCAGAGTTGGAGGTTTGTACAAACTTGATGTCACCAGCAAGAATCATCAAGCATTGAATTATGCAAATATGCCTACAGAAAGCCTTTGGAACCAAAGGTATGGTCACATTAATTATCATGATTTGTTGTTATTACAAAAACAAAGTATGGTTGAAGGACTCCCTATTTTGAAGAATGATTATGCTTCTTGTGAAGCTTGTGCATTAGGAAACATGCACAAAAATGAATTCCCCTCTAATTCTGATAGGAGAAGGAAATATGTATTAGAACTTATACATACTGATGTTTGTGGACCAATTCAGACATGGTCCTTAGGTGGTGCTTATTATTTTTTTCTATTTATTGATGACTGCACAAGATACACATGGGTTTATTTCCTTAGGAAAAAGAGTGATGTTTTTTAATACTTTGTTAAGCCCTAATATTGGCTCATTACCCCTTAATTGGGGCATATTACATTAGTAATGTTATTTTATTTATGTCGGCTTTATTCCATTATTTGTAATTATACCTCCTAGTCTCCTATATATAACAAGGAGACATTTTCATTTGGAATCATCTTGTACCTGAACATTTATGTGGGGTAAAAGGACGTTGCCCCCTCGAAGAGGCGTATTATTTGAAATTCTCTCTTTTTCAAGGCATTGTGTAATGTCCCCAAGGCCAAGCCCTGTTGTAAATCATGTTTATGAAATGAATTGCAATTATGTTTTATAGGCTAGTGAGCCAAGTTAATATAAGCTGGTGGGCTTATGTGATTATTAGGCCAGAGAGCCTAAGTGTTGAAGGCCAAGATCCTGATTTTGTACATGTATCTATGCAGAACATTAATAAAATTATAAACACCATTGCGTGCAAACCAACCACAATGAATGAGTGATGGGTGACTAAGCCTCCACAGAGTGGGCAAGGGATTAGGGGCTGGAAGGTGGGAAGAGGGTCTAAGTGTTGAGCCTAGGAGCTTAAGTCCTTGGGAATAATATTTTAATATTATTCCAAAAAAGACCATGTGAAATATATGTTTTATCCTAAGTTCTTTTGGAAGGACAAGCAACTTCCAAATGGAAGGAACGCATGCTGAAGGAACGCATGTAGTTGCATGGGTGACAAGTGTCAACCCAGGCGCATGCAAATAAAATGGCTAAGATGAGCTGTGTTGGGGGTTCCTCCTCCATTCTACCCGACCATATGAACATGAACGGTTTGACCTCTGCCAGAATACGCTGCTGAAACCCTGAAAGATGAAAAGCCTGTGTTGATTTCTGAGATAGCCAGTACAACCTCTGTTCTGAACCATCGAGCCTATGTCGACCCCTGCGTGGATTGTTGGTCATGCGTCCCTGAGAAAACCATAACCATGAGTCTATTCCGTGATTGCTGAGCTAGTTGGGTTGAAGTATGTGACTGTCACCTGTTTTGGAAGCCCGTGACTATATACCCAGTTGACTGTTGTGGCCACATAGTGCTGGACTGCGCATGGCTTGCTGACCAGTGTAAGTTCATGCTGAGCCTGTGTGTAACCTCTCTCCAAGTGAGGGAGGTGATTTTTATTGAAGAGGCAAGTTTTACTAAGCCTGTGAGCGACTCTCTCCAGGTGAGAGAGTGCACGGAGGAAGGAGAGAGCTCCTGGAAGGAACCCTATAGCTACCACAGAGCTCGGAGATTTCCGGTCTGGCCTGTTGCTAAAGCCCAAGGCAAGGGAGGTTAGAAGCCAAAGGATTGTCTAGGTGACAAAGAAGGAGAATACTCCTTGGGTGGGACATGCATGTGGGGAAGGAGAGTCTGTGGGCAGTGGGCATAAGTGGTTCCTGGGAGAGAATAATCCCTCTTTTACGTGTATTCTTCCAGAGATAGTTTGTTGGGAAATGATTTCTTCCAGAGAGTGTCCAACACCAGCTTTGGGCTATGAGACTTCCTGATCTGGCCTATTGCCGAGACCCAGAGAGGGAGGTGTAGCACCTGTTGGAGTCGCCCTTGTTTTATTTTTACCCTTCACAATTTTCATTTTTGATACTTGAAATCTAGAGATGGCCATTTTGATTCCCCCCCCCCAAAAAAAAAATTTGAAAACTCTGCAACCTAGTCACGTAAGCAGCGACGCTTTTTCTACCCTCAAAACAAGTCCACTTTCGTAAGAATGTTCGCTCTTTTTGTTTTACTTCGGGATCTCGCAAGTTGGATACTTTAATCCTTGAGTTCACATGTCTCGAGTCACGAAAAGATGAATTCGTTTTCATTTTTCACCCAAGACATTAACTAGGGTAAAATTTTTAACTCATGATTAGACGTCGTCGGGGTTTCACGCCTCGGCATTCGTCAAACCCAAGTTTTTGTTTTTACAGCCCCGAGAGCTGAGAACACGAGGTACTTTTGGGATAACCCTGGTCAAGTATTAAAGGCAAAAAGCTAACCATGGTTAAATCTGTTCTCGGTGTCTCGCCACTCGACACTATCTTTTCGAAAGTTACGGCGTCTAAAACCCCGACTCACGAAGTCGCAACGTAATTATGGTAAGATTAATTAACCGCCTAATCTAAGATTTTCTTCCCCTAAATTGAGCCTTAATCATCGCTATCTCGCGGTTTCGCGACTCGGCATACTAATCTCCCAGAAACTTGCCCTCGAAGTTCCGAGTTGCGATATGGCGAATAAATGGATTATAAAATTAATGATGCTCCAAATCGCGATTACTATTAATTAAGCCAAGTCGGTCCTCGCGATCTCGCGAGTTGGGGACTCAAAATGTTAAAAGAAAATCCACGAAGTAGCGAACAACGAGGAATTCATGAAAGGTGGTAAAGTTTGATAATTTAAAATAAGGCAAGATATATCCCACGCCCCGAGGATTGCATGTTTCCCGAGGTAGCCATTTTCTCTCCATACTTCGACTGACTGTCAAATCGCCAGAAATTTATGACATTTATGGAGAATAAGGGTAAATCCACGCATATAAGATCAGATTTTACACAATTGATTTCTTTCTAATTACGATTTGACAGGCTTATTTCGAAAAGTACAAAATTTTCAAATATATGTAAGAGTTTCATTTTATTATAATGAAATCATTTTCATAAGCACGTAGAGCTCGTCATTTCTGAGTAAATTAATTTCTGCATGTATACGCAGTTCTACCGCAGAAGGGCGAAAATGCAAGCTTCAGCCATGGCCCCACAGAAAGCAGCAAAGGCGAATGTCGAGGTTGCAGGGCAAGGCTCGGATAATGTCTTCGACACTTCTCCTCGGAGTGTCGAATCAGTCCCTAGCTGGTCATTCATTTCAGATATTCTACAATCTATGTTGGTGAATTATTTAGACTCCGATGACAATGAAAAGGACGACCTGAACACTAAATACAAGATAGTTGTTCAATCTGGAATGCACAGGGTAGCAACTAGACCACGATTGCTTCCATATTATGATATGATCCGATGGGCATTGGATCACATAGACTTACCCACCAGAACCATCATGAACGACCAGCGGGTCACGGTCGGGACTTTTAGACCGGAGCATATCCAGACCATGTATAAGCTCCCGACGACATTTGAATACACGTATGGTGTTGAATTCCTAGATGAATTCAAAGAGAAGGAGTGCACTCAATATGACAAAACCATGCTCGGTTTGATAAATGATTGGGTTTCGCGCTCCGCGAAATTCAGAGCAAATGACCAGGGCGTTTATTCAATCGCTTTGTTGAAGCCACAGTACAAGTATGTGGAAATGATGACATTCTGACTATTCGGAAGAGAGGACACATCGAATTTCTACATTGCGTGGGTGCCTCTCATGTTTCAGGTCGCAGAAGGTTTCTTGTTTAATTGGGCAAAGATACTCTCGGATAGCATGGTCAACCGGGTCACAGAGTATCGGGAGCAGAAGGCAAGTGGGAGACCGTCCTCATTTTTTATGTCTGCATATATTATGGACACGGTATGTTCCATGACACCATTCCCTTTGATGAGCTGGGCTTGGAATCCAGTCCAAGAAAAACCCGTACATGAATATCACGACAAGCTATGGGAAAATAAAGCAGACAAATTCATTTACGAAATTTTCAACTGGGTGATGGTGCCCCTGCACGTCGCCATTTTTGGTCATCCGCCACCTCGCATCTCGGACAACATTGCAGCAAATCAGAGTGGTATAGCGGACTGGTACGTGGAGACAGAGTTCTCCTATTTCAGATTGTTCGGAGCTACTGTTCCCCCACTTTCATTACCACTGTTCATCCCCGACAAGCTGGCTTGTCGCGAGATCGCCCGACAAACAATGATTGGCGGGGTGAGTAAAGAAATCAAAGCATCTTCAAAGGGTGTGGTCGTTTTTTCCCGTTCGGCTAAATTCTTATTCTTTATTGGATTTTGGGCACGCCAAAGATGAGGTTGCAGCCCTGGAAGACCTGAGTTTGGTCTCCATTGAGTATAAAAAACATGATCCCCAGAAAATTGTGAGCAACCATTTGGCTAATTGTGGGCTAAAGAGGTTTTAACATGAGTTTTCACCCCCAGATGAAATTTTTCGAGGGGCGAGGTCTTATGAGGAAGTGTTGGCTCGGATCCGATCTTTGGCATCTGAAGACACAGCCTTTGTATTGAGATTTTAGGAACACAGACGAAGTTGTCTTCCCACTGTGCTGCGAGGAGGGAGCCCGGGCGTTTCTGAGGTGGAGCCAAAGGATGATGAAGGCCCCAAAGATGAAACTTTTGGTTCAGGAAAAAGACAGGATGAGGGGAAGCAAACGAAGAAGCCCAAAATAGAGGCACAGAATCCGGACCCGCCAAAGACACAGAATCTGAAAACTGAGACTAAGACCCCTGAACTTCCAAAGAAACAGGACCCGGTCGTCACCCCAGAGAAGGCAGCAAAACAGATCGGGGAACCCATCACTTCTGTCACCCCCTTGCAGTTGACGCAAGGAAATATAGAAGAAGGATGGATTTTAAACGAGGAACTGAGGCCTATCAGAGCAGAAGAACTTCCTCCAAACAAGTTCTTCTTTGAGAAAAATAGAAAAGCGATGGTGAAAAGGGAGTTCTACCAGGAGGAAGGATTGACTGCTAAAAAGTTCAAGGTTATGACCGATGGAAAGAACAAAAATAATGAGCAATTCACCACGGAGATCGCAAGAATGCTAGGAGCGTATGCATCGGCGAATCAATTTTCGGTCGGAGTGTTAAAAAACCAGCTCAAAAGAAAGAATCGTCTGATCAAGACTCTTGAAGCCAGAGTAGCTTCGGCCATGGAAAACACTAAAGGTTAGGTGAGCGGGGAGATAGAGTTGGCCCGACTAGCTGATAAAAAGGAAATAGAAGTGCTCAAAGCCAAGCTGGAGCAAGCGCATCTAGTGATCCGAGACGGTCGGATATAGGCGGGTCAACAAAGGAATATGATTGCAGAGTTGCAGGCTCAGGTAGAGACCGCTGAAAGCAGGGTGATCGATGTCGAGGGGTTTAAATCCCGAGTGACCCAGATTCAGAGCAGGATCTCTTCTACACAACAAAGTTTGCTAGCCAAAGTGGGAGTGATTCGAGAGGATTGTCTGTTGATGCATCAGGTTGCCGAGAACCTGACTGTCGGAGAAAGGGATGCAGAAGCGGCTCGGGTCGCCTTCCAGGAGGCGGTGATATCCACGAACAACAGAGTTTCGGCAGGTTCTCCTGGATTCGCTCTCCCAGAACAAACGAGAGGTAACATTCTGTTGAAGGATTGGGAGCATAACATTTCCCTGGGCAAGGAACAGGCTCAAAAGGTGATCAATTCATTAGAAGAAGCCTTCAATTCTATAGATGGTGAGCTTTTGGGTATGGACAGTGGAGGCGATGCAGAAGCTTTAATGCAAATAAATGTAGAACAAATCTCGCTCGATCTAAAAGAGAAGGATGAGAGAGATTCGACCGATATCTCTCAGATAGATAGCGTGGACATGGCCCGAGTTGACAGGCACCTGATCCAGCCCGGTGCACAACTAAGTGCCCTTGATATCATCGATGCACAAATGGGGAACAAGTTGTAGCAGTTAGCTCGAGAATGTTACTTCGTCGAGGCTAGCTGTCAAGCGGAACCTTCACGGCTTGTATCCCAAATCGTGGAAATATGCATCACCTGCACCGAGTCTGCACGAGGATGAGCATCTGACAACAAGTGAAGACAAGATTAGGGAAGATGGAGCGATTGCTCTCTCCTCTGTCATAACTGAAATCTTTGTGACTATTGAGATTATGCCTGCTTTGCAGAAATTGTATAAATATACCCCAGAAAGAAATGAATGGGGCTAGACTCTTTTTGAGATTTTGTAATAGAGTTTTTGCATTGAGATTTAATACAAGCAGATCCGAGATTCTCAATTCCGTCACTTCTGTATTACAAGTTTTCTTTCTTGTTCCTCATTTTTCATTTTCAATTCATATTCCTAATTGATGTGCTTCGTTATAATTTAGTACTACCACTACTATAATGAATAAATTTGGGTTTTCTGTAATTGCTTATTGCCTTTCCTCTGCACCAGCTATCAGCTGTGTAAGACCAATTTGCAGTTTCAAAATTCTACATGTAATTTTTGTTACATCGGTTATTTTCTTAACTAGTTTCTCCTTCCGTTTACTTCATAAGATTTTCCCTTGATAGGAACCTGACACTGTAAATGGCTTAATGTTTTTCTCCCATCTCACCCCTTTGATTAAGATATAATACAGTTACGGGAACGAGCCTTAGATTTGCATACATCGTTAATACTGCAACCGTGAATTCTCTTTTATAAAACTTAACTGAGACAACACTCAATCTTTCTTAACAGTTCTCTTACCAGTACTGTTCCCCCATGACAGTTCCTACACCAACTCAACCTAACGTTGAACCCGGATTATTGAACCAAATGCATATTGCCTTGAACCTCTTCAACACTATCCTTAAAACAACCACTAACCAGGCCGAGCTTGAACAATCATGGGCAGCCATTGAACGTGACATAACTATTCAGGAGCAGTTCGAAGCCAGACAACTTCAACGAAGAAATCTCCCCTAGACTCTTCTCCGAAGGTTGATTTTTTCCCTTCTCCTTATCCTAACCACTTTCGGATGCCTTGACACTGTACTTTTGAGCCTTAGTACAGACTCAGGAACAACATCTTTCTGGCGCCGTTGCCGGGGAACGAAGTTACAAAATCTTTTTCCTGGGAAAACGACATTCGATTTTTGTCGAAAGTGTTACCCTTTGATAGTGAACAAAGAGTACACACCTTTTAAGGCTTTCTATCTTTCACTTGGTGACTCCACGAAGAAGTAAATTTGCATTCAGTCGAAGGAATACCAGACATAACCCAGCTGGTGAGCAGATTACGCTAGTTTTCGATCCTAAAAAAATTCTAAAGGCAAGAGGCTCTTTTAAGCCAACCGCTGCAGTTTACCAACTTGAAATCCCATCACCAAAGGTCGAGAGTCCTTCCCAACCCCCGACCTCATTCAATCCTTACTTTGACGCTAAACATTCAACACCCTATACCGAAATCGGAAGTGAGATTCATCCAACAGTCCCCTTGATACAGAGGGGAAAGGGCCCTTTTGAAAGCTCGTCGTCTTTCAAAACACCATCTTATCTTCAGTTAAATTTCCCGACTTCTCCAAATCCTGAAGAGTGTGTTACACACTCGTTTCTCACACCCGTCGGTTTTCCCGATTTCGTTTCTTGCAAGTCCAAGGAACCGACTCCTCGCGTTCCTTATCCTTCCTCATCAGAGTCTCCCCTTAGCGAAGAAAATATAAAACCCCTTTTATTTTTTGAAAACCCCATTTATAACTCTCCACAAACAACGATGGCAGCCACCGGAGGAGGAGGTGGAGGGTTTATAGGAGGAGGGGGAGGTTTTGGAGGAGGTGGAGGAGGAGTCCCCCAAGGAGGAGGTGGAGGTCAAGGGCCTCAAGGAGGAGGTGGAGGTCAAGCACCTCCCCCCCCTCCCGGAGTATTTTCGAAAGTGGCAGCCCGATACGCTCCTTTAGTGTTGCACTTCCCCTTACACGATCTCCCGGAAAACTATATAAAGAACCTACCGAAGTTCAACGGGGAGGGAGAGATGACCGCTGCTGAACATATTAATCTTTTTGACCAATTCACAGATCGTTGTGGTGCCGAGCACGAGGATGTATATTCAAGACTCCTTGTCCAAACTTTTGAGGGTCAAGTCCAAACTTGGTTTTGGGGCCTACCCGCAGCTTCTATCCCGTCATATCATGTTTTGGAAGATTCTTTCCTCAGACAATGGGGCGAGTGAAAAGACCACCTCTATTATCTAACCGAATTCGCGTCCTTGAAGAAAAAGAACTCAGAATCAGTTGTAGAATTCATCCATAGATTCAATAAACTATACAACAAAATCCCAGCTGAAGTCAAACCATCTCCACCCGCGGCCAACGTGACTTTTGCCGGAGCTTTTGAGCCGGATTTCACATTACTTTTTCGAGAGTGAAGGGGAGCCACCTTAAACCGCATGCAAGACGATGCGGTAGATATAGAATCTAACATGATAGCTTCGGGTAAACTTAAGGCTAGAGTAGAGACTGGAAACAGAGAGCCCAAGCGTTTTAGAGAACTAGCTGGCCCTTCAGGGTCAAATAGATCCTCAGACGATAGGGTAGATGATATGGCTAGAGTGATTAAAGAGTTTTCAAATAAAATAACCCGGATGGAACTCGAACAAGCCAAGTTTGACTCTTACCCCAAGAAGGATTTCAAGAAAAATCAAAAACCTCCCAATCAACAAAGACCAATAAAAAAGGAAGATCAAAAAATACAAGCTCCCTTGAAGAATGAAAATTTTATAGGAGCTAACAATTTTCAAGATTTCGAGGATTCAGATGATGACGTTGCAAACTTCGGTGATGACTGTAGTCAACCATATCTGACTCGCGAAGACTACGAAAGGTCTCTAAATGTGCCAGAAATGCAAGATGAGAGCGAAGAGAGTGATCACACTGAGAACCACGAATCCCAACCAGAAATTGAGACAATGATAGCTGAGTTTCAACCTAGATACAACCTGAGATCTAAAAATAAACCTGCCTCGACTTTTGAACCTAGCAAAATCCTTCAGAGGGGTCAAGCTTATGAGCCTCCTTCGGACGAGACCCCACCACCTAACAACAAAACGAGAAAAGTGAGCACCCAGGAGTCCGAGGTAGGAAAATTCGGAACTCAAACACAGCCCATCGAACCCGCAAACAAAGATACTTCTTCAACTAAGACCGTGAATGATAAATCTGTCCAGACGAATAAGTCACAAAGAAAGAATTCGGAAGTCTCAACCGGACAAACAGACAATGTAAACGGAGTGTTCAATATCGAAAATGAGTTAAGAAAAATTAAGATACCCATCCCTTTGGTGGAATTAGCGAAAAACCCTGTTTATCGCAAACAAATTACCAAAATGATAGGTGTCTCCGAACTAGAAAGCCACTCGGATGTTATAAACTTGGAAGATGATAGCCCTAACATCACCTTTGGTCCCCATTTTGAAGGGTCCAAAGATAACATCGCTCCCTTCTATATCACTCTGAATATACATGATCAGTTGTTGCATAATTGTATGTTAGACTCCGGGGCTTCCCACAATGTTATGCCCAAGATTATAATGGAGAAGATGGGTCTCCAGATCACAAGGCCTTATGGAAATTTGTATTCTTTTGATTCAAGGAAGGTTAAATGCATGGGTATGATAAAGGATCTAGTAGTTACCTTAGCTTAGGTCCCTGTTAAAAGTATCCTAATGGATGTGGTTATCGCCGATATTCCCCCTAAGTACGGTATGCTGTTATCCAGGTCATGGGGGGCCAAGTTGGGAGGATCCCTTCAGTTAGACATGTCCTATGCCACAATCCCTGTGTTCGGGGGTCAGTTCACTTGTTTATACAGAGAGACGAGATTAGCATACACATTCCGTGACCCTCAAAACCCGCACAACTTCCCCATTTACATCGTAGACCAAGATCTGGGAAACTGCATTTTGTCTTTTGATGATGGTCTGGATGGTTGCCTGGAAGAAATCAATGAAAAACAAGAAGAGTTAAGCCCCTTGACAGAAGACCTGTGTAATACTGGTGTATGGAAAATGTATTTCGATGATGCTTCGTCTTCTGAAGGAGATGGTGCTGGGGTACTTTTGGTGGCACCTGAAGGTAAGTTCATTGTTCCTTTCTCCTATCGTTTGCAGTGGGACATAGATTACACCAAAAACGTATGCGAGTATGAAGCATTCATCTTAGGATTAGAAGCTGCCAAGAAATTGAATATAAAAAACTTGGAGGTATACGGTGATGCATAATTGATAGTAAGACAAGTGAACCGACAGTACCTAGCCAAGCATCCCATACTAAGAGCATATAGAAATTGTACTTGGGATCTCATCGGAAAAAAATTCTCATCTGTAAATATCCATTTTATCCCTCGCACCGAGAATATACATGATGATGCACTGGCAAAGGCAGCTTCAACCTTTTCTCCTCCCACGACCTTCAAACTGAAGTATCATATCGAAATCAGATACAAGCCTTCCATACCAGACAATATCTGACACTGGCAAGTCTTTGAAGATGATGAACAGATTAAGAAGGTCCTTACTGCAGTAGGCGAATTTTCAGAAACTCACGCTGACCAAGAAAACCAAAATGATTCCATGTGGATCATGCGGGAAGGAGAGGAACCTGAAGTTTTCCGAGAAAAAATCGTGGATCATCGTATGTTGGTCCTTAAAAACAATCAGATTCCCAAAGGATTGATTCCTTTGGAAAGACTTTTTTATCAGAATGATGTACCTGTAAAGGCCACTTTGCAGCCCCAACCAGAAGAGGTGGAGGACTGTGATATAGGGACCGAAAGAGAACCCCGAACGGTAAAACTATCGAAATTCCTCCCTCCCAAAATGAAAGTGAAGTACCAAGACTTGCTCAGGCAATACAAAGATGTTTTCTCCTGGTCCTATGATGAATTGAAAACATACGACACTTCCATTATTGATCACAAGATACCTTTGAAGCCCGGGGTCAAACCGTTTAGGAAAAAGCTTAGGAAAATTAACCCCATTATGTTACCCATGATAGAAAAGGAAGTCAAAAAACTCTTGGACGCAAAGATAATCGTACCTTTGAGATACTCGGACTGGGTAGCTAACCTAGTTCCAGTCAGGAAAAAGAACGGGGAAATCAGACTGTGTGGATTTCCAAAACCTAAACAAGTCGTCTCTCAAAGATAATTACTTGCTGCCCAAGATGGACCACATTTTAGAAAAGGTTGTTGGAGCTAATCGAATGTCAATGATAGATGGCTTCTCTAGTTATAATCAGATCACTATGAATGAATAGGACAGGGAAAAAACTGCATTCACCACGCCCTGGGGTACTTTCATGTATGAAAAAATGCCATTTGGTTTGATGAATGCAGGGGCCACTTGGTTTGATGAATGAGGGAAGGTAAGCTTCTAGGCCATTTCGTATCTAAGGAAGGAATCAGAATTGATCCTAAGAGGATTGAAGCGATAGATACTATCACTATCCCGAGAAATATAAAAGAAATTCAATCATTCTTAGGTAAGATAAATTTTATGCGAAGATTCATTCCCAATTTCGCTGAAATTGTCAAATTGATTACAAGAATGTTGAAGAAGGACAGTGGGGTAAACTGGACCGCCGAGGCCAAGGAATCTTTCACACACATTAAAAAAGTTATAAGCGAGGCGCCTGTACTAGCAATTCCGGATTATCTAAAGGATTTCCTCATCTTCTCTTTTGCTTCTGAACATACCATCGCCGCGGTACTCTTGCTTTAAAATGAAGATGGGTTCGAACAACCGATAGCATTTTTTAGCAAAAGCCTCAGAGATGCAGAACTGAAATAAAACATAATGGAAAAACAAGCATACGCAATGGTAAAAGCATTGAAAGCATTCAGAACCTATGCGCTACATTCAAAGATAATCGCGTATGTACTCACCAGTTATGTAAAGGAAATATTGGTACAGCTGGATAGTGACGGAAAAAGAGGGCGATGGCTCGCTAAAATACAAGAATTCGATCTGGAAGTCAAACCGACTAAATTGATAAAGGGGCAGGGTCTGGCCAAACTCTTGGCCAAATCGAATCTTAGAGCCCTGGATATTAATTGCCTCCAAGAAGAAGACGGAGACACGCACCTGCACGAGCCGGATGACCGGACAGATCCAAGAAAGATTGAGGAAAAGTTCATATCGTCGGGTTGGTATAAAGACATCGTGTTCTACTTATTGAACCTGAAGTGCCCAGATGGACTATCATCAGCCAAATGCAGAACTTTAAAACTCCACATTGTAAAATATTGCATCGCCGAAAACCGGTTATACTGGAAGGATCCACTCGGGTTCCTACTAGTTTGTTTGGTCGAGTCGGAAACTCCTCGGGTTATAGAGGAATTTCATGAAGGAATCTGTGGAGGACACCATGCATGGAGAGCCACAGCCTACAAGATCTTGAGAGCAGGCTACTATTGGCCGAAACTATTTTCAGACGTAAATGCCAAAGTACGCGCGTGCGACCCTTGTCAAATATTCGCCGGGAAACAAAAACTCCCTGCACTACCACTTGTTCCAGTCAAAACTGAGGCTCCATTTCAACAATGGGGCCTGGACTTCATAGGTGAGATCAATCCTCACTCCAGTGCTCAGCATAAGTGGATCTTAACAACCACGGATTATTTTACTAAATGGGTGGAAGCCATTCCAACCAAGAAGGCAACAGACTCAGTGGTAATCAACTTCTTGGAGGAAAATATTTTGTCGAGATTCAGTTTCCCCCGAAATATAGTTACGGACAATGCCCAAGCATTTAAGTCTATGGCTATGATCAGTTTTTGTCAGAAATACAACATCATTATCGGACATTCCACTGCATACTACCCCCAAGGGAATAGGTTGGCCGAGTCATCAAATAAGAGCCTGGTAAACATTATCAAGAAGGTATTGGATGAGAATAAGAGGTCTTGGCATGTACATTTAAAATACGCATTGTGGGAAAACCGCATAAGCACGAAAAGATCTATCGACGTTTCACCTTTTCAAATGGTCTATGGGACAGATGTTGTTCTGCCCATAAACCTGGCGCTACCGGTAATGAAGTTGTGGCAAGACCAAAACGAAGAACCCAATCCTGTGACTAGGAGGATGAATCAATTGATTGAGGTCCAACAACAGAGAACCAAGGTTGACGAAAAGATGCAGTGGTACCAAGATGACATGAAAGCACTGTTCGACCGAAAAGTGAAGGATCGAGAATTCTCTCCAGGTGATTTGGTGCTAAGATGGGATGCGAGAAGGGAAGAGGCAGAGAAGCATAGTAAATTTGACCATCTCTAGTATGGACCGTTCAGGGTTTCGACTCCAGTAGGAGAGAATTTGTTCCTGCTGGAAAACATCGATGGAGAAGTCCGCAGTGCCCCTGTCAACGGGCAATATCTAAAACATTACATGACCTAGCAGTCTCAATTTAAAATATATATATATATATATATATATATATATAATAAAATAAAATTTTGTTTGTATATACAGGCATTTTTTATTTCCCTTTGGACTTTATGTTTTCTTCTGTTTATAATTTTTAGACATATTTTGAATAAAGTTCGTGTTTCTTTTTACAGGATTCCAGCCGCTTACGAGCTAGCGGGAGGGGTAATTCACAAAGCAGCATCACAAATAAATCGGCATGAAACAGGTGATACCCAAAAAAGTATTTTCGTAGTGAACAAAGAAATCGAAAAGAAAGGTAAAGGTGGGTTTTCTCAATACACATGTTGTCAAAGACTGTCAAAATTAAATCAAGGTAACATCGTTCAAATTGCAATAACGACTAAATTGTTAAATAACAGGATTATTTCTTGGCTTGATAGCCTTTGATTTAAATTGGTTTGAATGATACACTAAAACTAAGGACAATCAATCAAAAGTAACCGTCCCCAAAGACACATACAAGAGCCAGTCTCAAACTGTTTTGACCTTCTACATCTTTGATCAATGAATCACTTCCCTGTATCCTACCTGTTTTCGGGTCTAACTTTTGACAAGTCGTCGTCTTTTCTTTTCATTACGAAGGAATGAAAGTTTTTGTTTTAGCCTCCTGAGTCTCAAAACAGATTGTGAGAAGAAAGCAGGTCTCCACAACTACTTGATCCCCTGCTAAGCGAAGGAACGTTTAGAGCGATCCTAACTTTCCTAGGTTTTTAAACAACATCGGAAGAATCAAATCTTGCTCAAACAGGATGCCCCTTAAAAATTTATTTTCCCTGCCTCCCTAAGAACGAAGGTATTGTGAGGGTCACGGGAAGATTGGTACCAAGTAATCAAAGTAAGTTGACAGACCTCTGATGCAAAATGTTATACAGATATCACCCCTGATACAAGCTAATTGCCCCCATCTTCGCGCTTAAAAAAATGAGTTATAAGACGGGTGGTGAAAGGAAATTCAGAAATGATTGCGCCCACCTAGTCTAAAAAAAAAAGACGATGAAAGGAAATTCAGAAATGATTACCCTCGTCTTAGCATTTAAATTCATAAATAATTTCCAAAGTGGTGAAAGGAAATTCAGTAAAAAGGGCCAGATAACTTCACCGGGGTACTGAACAGGCTCGCTGGCAGTGAAGCAATGTCTGAGAGATCTGTGAGGTTGTTATACATGAATATCACTCTACTCTGGTAACCAATACTTCCTCAAAACCTTATCCACATCCCAAATTCAGACGAGACTTCCCTGATTAAAAAATATATAATCTCATTCTTTTGATGCAAGCTGAGAGCCACAGGATCTGTTGAGTCCCCTAGGGTCGTTTCGACTATCTTAAAACATCCCCAAAGTTAGTAGTGGGAAAGGGAAAATTGTGAAAGGGACTACAGTTGTGTTTGGAAAGAGCATCTGATTTTGAAAAAACTTCTCGAGGTAAAAAATGAAGTCTTTTTCCCCCTTTTGATCATTTTTCCTTGAATTTTTCTGCTTGTTTGAGCTTTTGACTCCATTTACCCAATATTGGCACGTGGTCTATTGTTCTTCCCGCCTCACAGGAAGGCGGGATCCCTAGTTGGAGCCTATGTTGGAGCCGCCCTTGTTTTATTTTTACCCTTCACAATTTTCATTTTTGATACTTGAAATCTAGAGATGGCCATTTTGATTTCCCCCCCCGAAACTTTGAAAACTCTGCAATCTAGTCGTGTAAGTAGCGACGCTTTTTTTACCCTCAAAACAAGTCCACTTTCGTAAGAATGTTCGCTCTTCTTGTTTTACTTCGGGATCTCGCAAGTCGGATACTTTAATCCTTGAGTTCACACGTCCCGAGTCACGAAACGGAAAAGTCGTTTTCATTTTTCACCCAAGACATTAACTAGGGTAAAACTTTTAACTCATGATTAGATGTCATCGGGGTTTCGCACCTCGATATTCGTCAAACCCAAGTTTTTTTTTTTGCATCCCCGAGAGTCGAGAAAACGAGGTACTTTTGGGATAACCCTGGTCAAGGATTAAAGGAAAAAAGCTAACCATGGTTAAATATTTTCTCGACGTCTCGCCACTCGGCACTATATTTTTGAAAGTTACGGCGTCTAAAACCCCGACTCATGAAGTCGCGACGTAATTATGGCAAGATTAATTAACCGCCTAATCTAAGATTTTCTTCCCCTAAATTGAGCCTTAATCATCGCTATCTCGCGGTTTCGCGACTCGGCATACTAATCTCCCAGAAACTTTCCCTCGAAGTTCCGAGTTGTGATATGGAGAATAAATGGATTATAAAATTAATGATGCTCCAAATCGCGATTACTATTAATTAAGCCAAGTCGGTCCTCGCGATCTCGCGAGTTGGGGACTCAAAATGTTAAAAGAAAATCCACGAAGTAGAAAACAATGAGGAATTCATGAAAGGTGGTAAAGTTTGATAATTTAAAATAAGGCAAGATATATCCCACACCCCGGGGATTGCACGTTTCCCGAGGTAGCCATTTGCTCTCCATACTTCGACTGACTGTCAAACCGCCAGAAATTTATGACATTTATGGAGAATAAGGGTAAATCCACGCATATAAGATCAGATTTTACGCAATTGATTTCTTTCTAATTACAATTTGACAGGCTTATTTCGAAAAGTACCAAATTTTCAAATATATGTAAGAGTTTCATTTCATTATAATGAAAGCATTTTCATAAGCACGCATAGCTCGTCATTTCTGAGTAAACTAATTTCTGCATGTATACGCAGTTCTACCGTAGAAGAGCGAAAACGCAAGCTTCAGCCATGGCCCCATGGAAAGCAGTAAAGGTGAATGTCGAGGTTGCAGGGCAAGGCTCAGATAATGTCTCTGACACTTCGCCTCGGAGTGTCGACTCAGTCCCTAGCTGGTCGTTCATTTCAGATATTCTACAATCTGAGTTGGTGACTTATTCAGACTCCGACGACAACGAAACGGACGACCTGAACACTAAATACAAGATAGTTGTTCAATCTGGAATGCACAGGGTAGAAACCAGACCACGGTTGCTTCCATATTATGATATGATCTGATGGGCATTGGATCACATAGACTTACCCACCAGAACCATCATGAACGACCAGCGGGTCATGGTTGAGACTTTTAGACCAGAGCATATCCAGACCATGTATAATCTCCCAACGACATCTGAATACATGTATGGTGATGAATTCCTGGATGAATTCAAAGAGAAGGAGTGCACTCAATATGACAAAACCATGCCCGGTTTGATAAAGGATTGGGTTTCGCGCTCCGTGAAATTCAGAGCAAATGACTAGGGTGTTTATTCAATCGCTTCACTGGAGCCACAGTACAAGTATGTGGCAATGATGACATGCTGACTATTCGGAAGAGAGGACACATCGCATTTATACATTGCGTGGGTGCCTCTCATGTTTCGGGTCGCAGAAGGTTGCTCGTTTAATTGGGCAAAGATACTCTCGGACAACTTGGCCAACCGGGTCACAGAGTATTGGGAGCAGAAGGAAAGTGGGAGACCGTCCTCATTTTTCATGTCTGCATATATTATGGATGCGGTATGTTCCATGACACCGTTCCATTTGATGAGATGGGCTTGGAATCCAGTCCAATAAAAACCCGTACATGAATATCACAACATCTGTGGGAAAATAAAGCAGACAAATTCATTTACGAAATTTTCAACTGGGTGATGGTGCCCCTGCACATCGCCATTTTTGGTCATCTGCCACCTCGCATCTCAGACAACATTGCTGCAAATCAGAGTGGTATAGCGAACTGGTACGTGGAGGTAGAGTTCTCCTATTTCAGAGTGTTTGGAGCTACTGTTCCCCCACTTGCATTACCACTGTTCATCCCCGACAAGCTGGCTTGTCGTGAGATCGCCCGACAAACAGTGATTGGCGGGGTGAGTAAAGAACTCAAAGCATCTTCAAAGAAGGTGTGGTTGTATTTTCCCGTTCGGCTAAATTCGTATTCTTTATTGGATTTCGGGCACGCCAAAGCTAAGGCTGCAGCCCTGGAAGACCTGAGTTTGGTCTCCATTGAGAATAAAAAACATAATCCCCAGAAAATTGTGAGCAACCATTTGTCTAATTGTGGGCTAAAGAGGTTTGAACATGAGTTTTCACCCCCAGATGACATTTTCCGAGGGGCGAGGTCTTATGAGGAAGTGCTGGCTCGGATCCGATCTTTGGCACCCGTAGACACAGCCTCTGTATTGAGATTTCAGGAACACAGACAAAGTTGTCTTCCCGCTGTGCTGCGAGGAGGGAGCCCGGGCATTTCTGAGGTGGAGCCAAAGGATGATGAAGGCCCCAAAGATGCAACTTCTGGTTCAGTAAAAATCCAGGATGAGGGGAAGCAAACGAAGAATCCCGAAATAGAGGCACAGAATCCGGACCCGCCAAAGACACATAATCCAGAAACTAAGACTAAGACCCCTAAACTTCCGAAGAAATAGGACCCGGTCATCACCCCACGGAAGGAAACAAAACAGATCGGGAACCCATCACTTATGTCACCCCCTTACAGTCGACGCAAGGAAATATAGAAAAAGGATGGATTTTAAACGAGTAACTAAGGCCTATCAGATCAGAAGAACTTCCTCCAAATGAGTTCTTCTTTGACAAAAAGAGAAAAGCGATGGTGAAAAGGGAGTTCTACCAGGAGGAAGGATCGACTGCTAAAAAGTTCAAGGTTATGACTGATGGAAAGAACAAAAAGAATGACCAATTCGCCACGGAGATCGCAGGAACGCTAGGAGCGTATGCATCGACGAATCAATTTTCGGTCAGAGTGTTAAAAAACCAGCTCAAAAGAAAGAATCGCCTGATCAAGACTCTCGAAGCCAGAGTAGCTTCGGCCACGGAAAATGCTAAAGGTCAGGTGAGCGGGGAGATAGAGTTGGCCTGACTAGCTGATAAAAAGGAAATAGAAGTGCTCAAAGCCAAGCTGGAGAAAGTGCATCTAGTGATCCGAGACGGTCAGATACAGGCGGGTCAACAAAGGACTATGATTGCAGAGCTGCAGGCTCAGGTAGAGACCGTTGAAAGCAGGGTGATCGATGTCGAGGGGTTTAAATCCCGAGCGACCCAGATTCGGAGCAGGATCTCTTCTGCACAACAGAGTTTTCTAGCCAAAGTGGGAGTGATTCGAGAGGATTGCCTATTGATGCATCGGGTTGCCGAGAACCTGACTGTCAGAGAAAGGGATGTAGAAGCGGCTCGGGTCACCTTCCAGGAGGCGGTGATAGCCACAAACAATAGAGTTTCGACAGGTTCTGCCAGATTTTCTCTCCCAGAACAAACGAGAGATAACATCCTGTTGAAGGATTGGGAGCATAACATTTCCCTGGGCAAGGAACAAACTCAAAAGGTGACCAATTCGTTAGAAGAAGCCTTCAATTCTATATATGGTGAGCTTTTGGGTATGGATAGTGGAGGCGATGCAAAATCTTTAATGCAAATAAATGTAGAATAGATCTCGCTCGATCTAAAAGAGAAGGATGAGAGAGATTCGACCGATATCTCTCAGATAGATAGCGTGGACATGTCCTGAGTTGACAGGCACCTGATCCAGCCCAACGCGCAACTAAGTGCCCTTGATATCATCGATGCACAAATGGGGGACAAGTTGCAGCAGTTAGCCCGAGAATGTTACTTCGTTGAGGCCAGCTATCAAGCGAAACCTTCACGGCTTGTATCCCAACTCGTGGAAAGATGCATCGCCTGCACCGAGTCTGCACGAAGACGAGCACCTGGCAACAAGTGAAGACAATATTAGGGGAGATGGAGCAATTTCTCTCTCCTCTTTCATAACTGAAATCTTTGCGACTATTGAGATTTTGCCTACTTTGCAAAAATTGTATAAATATACCCCAGAAAGAAATGAACGGGGCTGGACCCTTTTTGAGATTTTGTAATAGAGTTTTTGCATTGAGATTTAATACAAGCAGATCCGAGATTCTCAATTCTGTCACTTCTGTATTACAAGTTTGCTTTCTTGTTCCTCATTTTTCATTTTCAATTCATATTCGTAATTGATGTGCTTC
>ML784162.1:1377387-1433674 GCA_009831015.1 Picea engelmannii | reverse complement strand
AAAACCCCCCCTCAAATTACAATGCATAAAATAAAAAATCAGAAGGAACAAAAAACAGTTGCTAAGCAACCATGTCCTTCACTCCAAGAAGACCTCGCAACTGTGCAAGTTTGTGCTCGTTGAAGATTTAGTTGAAGATGTAGATGTATGCATGGATCTGATGAAGTATATGAACCATTGAGATGTCCACACATATCCACTTTATCTTCTTGTAATGAAAAATATCCAAATAAATTTTGGCTGAAATTTTGAAAACCGTGCGGTCGTTTCCAGAAAAATGTTGAAATTTTGTTGATTTTAAAACGATCATAACTTCACTTTCCGAACTCCGTTTTGGATGATTTTGTTTTTGAAATTGGATATTTTCCCAAGAGGAATTCAAATATCCAATTTGTTTCTGTAAATTTTTCTCATAAAATATCAGAATGACATTTGATGTGCGTGGCTCTCTTTTTGTCTCCTCATATGCATGCATTGCGCATGGAAAAGTGTATGCATGTGACTCCTGAGATGTATTCCATATATCTTTCACATGAATTTCATAAAACAAATATGAAATGGAGTAGACATCATCTTCAATTATTGTAATACAATTTTTTGCAAATACTTTTGTAGAAGACTCTTCATAATAAGAGGCTTGATCTTCTGACGGTTTCTCTTCTGGATCTATCTTTCCAATCCCCTGCATGCAATATTCAAAATATTTTTTATTCCCAAACAAAACCTTTAATCTGGTCCATAATTCATTTGGATTGAACTCTTGTGAGTCATCATATACTTGATGGAGAATTTCAGGAGAAATAAAATAGAGGATACATCCTATGGCCATATCTTGTCTATTGAGAAAGTCATTTTTCTCATTGATAGAATCAGGCTCTACTTCCATTGCCATAGTTATTTGGTACAAGCCTCTTCATCTGAGCATAAGAAGAATTTTTTTCTTCCATTCCAAATAGTTATGAGGTGTGAGAAGTATTTTTGGCAAATAATCCATCTTTTTGTTGTCTTCAATCTTCAGTACCTGCAAAAAATAATTTGGTGTAGCTTTTTCTTAGCAGTCTGTAGGCTTTGATACCATGTAAATGTATTGAACCTTCACAAAATAGATCTAGCTAGAAAATAATACACACATTTGCAGAGAGAAATTGAGAAAGAAGAAGCAAGATAGAAAGAATGGAAGAATTTTCATTAACCGTATTCCACACTCAAAGAGTGAATCATTTACAATAGATATAGGATACATGAGTAACAGATTGATATGGACACACACCAGCAGTTACAAGAGTAAACTTCCACCTAGTCTAGTCTCTCAGGTAGTTACGGGAGTGAACTACCACCTAGCTAAGTTAACTAGTCAACTAGTCTTCAGTTAACTAACTGAACAAAGAGTAGTGAGTTGGTGATAATCCCAATGTTGCATGGTGAAAAAACCAATGCAACATCTAAACTCAACTCAATTATCCAAACTGAAGTGTCAACTGAAAGAGAATATTCTCTAGGTGGAATATTCTCCCCTAAAATGTAAGAGACTAGATAATGACTAATTATGACTAATAAACAAGGAATAACCTTAGGACAAAATAAATCTTAGGTGTGTGTGAAGTAACTCCAACAAGCCTTGAATGAATTCTCGAGAAGTTGGTACCTGCCTAAGACACAAGAAAAACCACTATGTAGTATAATATGTTAGTTGGATCAATAATCTAGGCTTGTTTTCCCTTATTTGAAGCAATGAATGATAGTGTATATCAGCAATAAAACAGGTGCTAAATCTACAATAAATATTACTCAAATTCAAATGAAAAATGCTTGAAACAAGGTAGATAAACACTAGAGAATTTCATGGTCTATAACATGAGACTTCATCAATGAATTATGGATGTCATAAAAGATGTATGAAGAAGTATTTTTCAGCCTTATGGATGTAGAAAACTTGTTGTGACAACAATGAATTCAGCCACTAAAAACTTGCAAAGAAACCACTCAAAAATTGTATTAAAGAAAGTAGAGTAAATTGGCAAATTCTTAACAACTTTTGACGGTGAAAACACAAGTTATGAGTGATTTTAGGTTAGGGTTTCTACAGTGAAATTACCAACCTTATGTCTGTAGAAAAACAAGAGTTATTTCAGAAAACTTATACAATCAAATCAGCCCCTAGTTAGCTCAATAAGTGTACTTAGGTTAGTAGAAGGTTAGCACAGACTTTTAGGCCTATTCTAAGGTTAGTTTAGGAGCTATTTAGGGTTAGTAGGCTAGGGTTAGAGTAGTCCTAATGGTTGTAGGTTAGTTTTACTATAGAAGAAATAAATTGTGGTTGAAAGGGGACGCCTCAATGAGGCAAGGTAGCTCAAGTCTAGGGGAACAAAGCTCAAGTGAGAGAGAACCAAAACTTGAAACTTTCATGTTTCCCAATGAAGAAATTTATATCTCCAATGAAAGATTAGTGCCTTTAGTTCTGGGTTAATGGGGTCTTAAAGAAATATCTAGGACTACTAAACCCTTGGGGGTGTAAATCCTCTTACCTACCAAGGTAATTATCCTAGCTAAGATTTGAAATTGAGGAGTGTAAATCCTCTTACTTCCTCAACAAAACCCTTGCAAATAACTTTATAATCTTGGTAATTATGATGTAAACTAGTATAGGGGTGTCTATCCTTATACTCCCTATCTATGCTTAGCCAAAACAACCTCAACTTAAATTACCAATGACAATAACAAAGTAAAAAAACATACCAATCCGAGAAAATCCTTTTAATATGCCAAAGTAAACTTCCAAAATAAGCTAGAAGTGACCTCCAAGAGATAGTGAATCATCATCATCAATAACCATAACCAACAGACATCAATTCATAGCACAAGAGGCAAAATACTCCAAGTGTAGTGAAAATTTCAGTCCAAGTACTTTTCACAAGAGGGAGATTTATGTTCAAATGAGATATTATGATATATTATTTATACAAAATGTCACTAAGATAGTTTTTCCACATAACTTAGGGTAAAACACAAGACTAAGGTTCAACAACCCTGATCTTGCCCCTTTTTACAAATTAATATTAAAAAAATCACTTTAATTTCACTTTTTTTGCACAAAGAAAACCCTAATTTAGAAATACGTCACCCCTTTAGGGGATGTTTTGGCACTAGGAGAAAGTCATTGGTGATGGAGGAGTATAGAAAGGCTTTCCAAATCTACATGTCAAGAATCCAAGTTACTTCCTTCATGGTCAAAGCCTCAAACTCCTCAAAACATCCTTGTTCCAATGCATATCAACCTCATGACCAAACCCTATCCCCTCTACATGATGACATGCCTCTAAGGGTGACGTTTTTGTTGATGATTGTAGCTATGTGAGACATTCTCCAACTTAAAAACTTATGAGATGTTGACCATTGCATTTGTGTGAGAATTTATCCAGCTTACAAACCTGAGAGAAATCCCCTGAGAAAGCGTGTGTGGTTCCTATATGAGATAGAGTTGGAACGTAGAGATGACCTCCTCCATTCAAAGAGTTGAGAAGAACTCCAGATGATTCTCCTGTGAGAAAAGTGATCTGCAGAGTTGGACGTGCATGTGGCTGAGCACAAGGTGAATGTGTGAAATCCCAAAGTGTTGGGTGCATCATCATGAGAATAGAAATGAATATGATGTATTAGCATCCTCTGAGCAGAAGAGTTGACAAGAAACTCCAAATGACTCTCCTTTGTAATGCAGTGGGAAAGAAGATATGTTGAGTGGACATGTCTGTGGATGAGCATGGGTGAACGTGTGAAGAGGTGGTTCTTCTGTGTAATGCAGTGAGCCAGAGATATGGAAATCCTTATGGATGTGCCCCTAGTGGATGATCATTAGTGGGTGTATAAGATCCCTTTATATATTGTTCAAGAGTCAGGCCTACCTGTAACCCTAATTGTAATGTAAAGGGTACAGGTTAGCCCCACCTTAATTTGATTAGTAATTAATGTAAAAGATAATTAATCTGGTTGATACTAATTATATTATAAGCTAGTGAGGTTGTCCATGTTGTGCCAATAGACACTTATGTTGACAAGTTCAGTTTAGTATAAGTAAAGGTAGACTCCTCATTGTAGAAATAACATCTCTCAAGTGAGTTTGGAAATTTCAGCAAGTACACCTTCTTGGGAAAAGTGTGCACCTCTCTTGGGTGCTAGTATTATAGGGTTTTAGCACCCTCTTGTGTGTTAGGTTTTCTTGGTGGTGAAGGTTTTTCTCTTGAAGAATATAGAAAAGGATTTGGCTAGGTTTTCTTCCCTTGTTGAGAAGGGTTTCCCAGGATACTTCTTGTGTTCTTGTGCATGGTGCTTCTTCTTGTGATATTGGTTGCTCCAACATTAATGGTTATGGTTAAATGCTAAAAATTGAATGAACTTCATGCATAACCTTCCTCATTGAAAAATCAGCAGTTTTTCCTCTCCTAGGAAAAACGTTTGGCATGTGAGGGCTAGGTTAGGCCATCCACCATGTCTTCTAGGTATTTTAAGTTTCATCTCTCTCATCTGGAAAGCGGGCCCTTGGAATCCAACCCGTGGGCTTCAAGCCCCATGGAATCCCAAGCTAGGCTTGTTCCTCCAAAAATGTCCACCAACTAGGACCTGCAAAGACAAACAAGCATGCCCTCCAAGGATATCAAGACAAAATATCATAACAAGCAAATCAAGTAAATAAATGAGCCACCTAAGCATGTGCATCAAAGATTACCTTGTCAAACAATTAAGTGCTCAAATAAATTTTGCGAATTTTCAAGCTTGAATATTGTAGGGTTTACGAGGTGTCCTATTGGGTAGATGTTTCCATAGGACAAGGAGAGTTTCCAAGAGATCCTTCTCTAAGCCATGTAAAGTGGGTGAAGTGGTTAAGGTTCAAGACTCAATGGGCATGGGGTTCATGATATACAAGGGGTTGTAGTGTCTCATTCATGGGTTCCTTTGTAGAGGGTGTGTGGTACCTTCGTTTGCAATGCACTTTTTCCAAGCCCATCATTTTTCCTTTCTTCATAATTTAAGGACAATTTGAAGGCCACTGCCCTAGTGTGGTGTCCAAATAATGACAGTGTCACCCAAAAATACCCAGCATAAATGAGAAGGTTGGCTCGTGATGAGAGCCCCTTTCTCTCAGTCATGCAAATGAGAGCCATTACCTTGGCTTGGTGACCAGATGATGGTAATGTCATACCACTAGATATCCATGAACATGATAAGTCATCTTGTGATGACACCTCTTATCCTCCAACTAAAATTTTAAGCATGCATAATCAGATTTCTTGTGGGTCCCCCTTTTCTCAAAGATAAGTGTCTCTTTTATTTCTTGGGTGATCCCTGGGAGAATCATCTAGAAGGTTTATACATAGGATTTTATCTTTCACCCAACAACAATACCTTTGGGCCTTCAGCCCCTTCTTCCCATAGAATGAGGGACAACCCCTTATTGGGTCGATACACCCTAAAATCTCAAGAGATAAGGAAATGGGTGTAAATAGTGATGGAAAGTGGTAATTACGGATGGGAACGGTACAATGGATCTTCAAGGGAGTTCCTAGTATAAAACCCATCCCCAAGGAAGACCACTTACTAAGGAACAATGTCAACCACCAAGGTGAAGCAGGGAAAAAGGCATAATGTCCAAGCATATGTCATGAAATCTAAAGAAGTCTAGGATAAAACATACTCAAATTCATCAAATATTGAAATGACACTCACCATAATACATGGCTTGTAACTCATGGAGCAAGGCCTATTGCCTCTCAGAAGCCAGCTGGTGTGATGGATTCCATCTGAAAATATACGACCTTTGTGGTGGTGAGAAGGGTCGCCATCTATGCAAAAGGATACTTCTAGTCATGTAGTCTCTCGACACTCCATATCTGCAACATGAGGACCTTGAGACATAATAGCCATAATTATCCACAAAATGGGGATAACATCTCTCTCCTACTTGGGGACATGTGCTCATCATAGAGTGCATGAGAACCGAAACATCTCCTGGTAGTCTTGTGCCTGCCAAAACTCAAACAAAGGGATCAGAGAATCTAGGATGGTGTTATCACCCTTTTATCCATATAAAATCCAAAAGAAAGCTAATCTAGAAAAGAAAAATAATGGCATTTTTTTCAAAATTTTCTAAACTAAGAATGAAATCAATATGCAAGTAGAGAAAAATGAAAATGAAATGCATCTAAACTAATATGAGTAATCAAGATGCAAATGCAATGAAAGAAAAATGACCTACCTACTTACCTGGGGCATGGGGGGCCTGGAGATTAGGTGATGAATGATGTTAGGTGAAGTCATACAACCAATGAAACCAGATGGTCACCTCATCAAAGTATCTCCCCTTGTTCTTAATCATGCAATACAACAAATATAATTCAAGCACATAATAATCATGAGTATAAACACACATATAATCGATCATGAAATAAAACTCATTGAGATGGGTGGGAGGGAGGAAATCCTGCTAGAAAGAAAAACCATCAGTCTGATCATCCCATCTGAAAGTGCAGCCACAAGCCTGATCAATCCATATCTAAATATGGATACCATATATATAGGATGGCTTGTCTTCATATTCACTCAGAAAATCACTCATCCTTGAAGACTAAGAAAGGACAAGAGATCCAAAGAAAACCCTATGATTTCCCAAACAAGAGGAAACATGGTAAGGCACATCCTTAGAGAGAAAATAATCTGTCGGACTCAAGGAATGTCTATTATTTGTCTACATATCCTTGGCCAAAGTCTCAACATAAATGTACTTTTTTTTTGTAGTGTGGACCTCAAACTGTCTTGGGCAGGACACAACTTGGTGTTTATCAAAATCTTAGCATAATGGTTGAAAGTCCTCATAGAACAAATCTGCATCCTCAAAAGGGTATGTATCAAGGGATGGCCGAAAATCATCTTGAAAATCTTGTTTTGGATCATCCTGGAATGGATAGAACAAATATATAACCATATCATCATCAGTTTGGCACATATATGGACCATCCGGCTATAAAACAAAATCCTCTGAGGAAATGCTTTATGTATCCTTTATCTGAGATGTGCCTTCAATGTTGTAGATAGGATCTCCATAAAAAATGAAACAATCTAAATCCCATCTGCATCTCCCATTCTGTCTGAAATCATCAATCTGATCGTCAACTATATCTGGGGGTTGTTCTATGAATTCATCTACATCATAAGAGTTGATTACTTCTTCGCAAGACTGGAGAAACTCATTTTCTTCAAAATAGAAAGTCGATAACAAAGTCTCGTTCAAGCCTTATGAAAAATAAACTTCATTGAGATCCCTTTGGTAGTGTTCTTCATTTCCAAAGTCATGGAACAAAGCATCATCAAAGTTTTCAAAAGGATTATAACTCATCATGTTATCTTCTTGATGTGCAGGAGAAGTAGATGTATGTATGTCCTCATGAAGTGGAAGGGAAGATACTTCATATTCATCACATGTCTCATCGATATCTTCTTCATTAGGATCTTCTTCAAGCTTTTCTTCATAAATAGGATCAGTGAACACATCATCTTGATCTTGATCTCTAACGATTTTGTAGACATCCTTAGGCATGGAGAGTGGTTCATCATCGGTTTGGAAGTTTTCTTAGTACCCATACTTCTCAATCACATTGTTGTATAATGATCTTGTTCCAAAATATGCAATGGCCACTTCCCAAGCCAAATTTAGGGTAGGACTTTCTTCATTATGGTCGATGATGGTGCTATACTATTCCACTCTTTGTTGATAGATCTTAGCTAGAAATTCCTTGTCAGGACAAAGTTCTATTAGTTGTTCACAAAATTTGTCATCTTCTTCTATGCTTTCCTTGAGGCACTCAAAACTATCCTCATTTCTCTTGTCGACTTCTTGTCTTTCAATTGTTTTTTCAACAAACTATGGAAGAAGTGTTTCTCTCAAGCCTTTAATGGGATCAAGGTCAAAAACTTCTCTCGAAAAAGAATCCTCCAAGTCTTGAATTGTATCTTTAATACTTTGAGTTTCTGGTCCCCAACATTTAAGGAACTCTCTAATGATGATTTTCAAAGAAGATATACTTCTTGGCTTGCAATAATTTTTGATCCAATCCCTTTGTTCACTCCCCAAGGACAACAAGAACAATCGTAGGCATACATCCTCATGCAATATACCCTCATACTAGATGCATCTAGTAAACTCAACAACATGTGCTACGACCAACAATGGATGACCATCAAACTTTGGGAGGACATAGAATTGGTTTATAGGGAACACATTTGGATATCCTTCAATAGATTCAACCACCAAGGACTTATATGTCTCATGAAAGAACCAAAGATCCATGTTTTCATCACTTATAGCAATACTTCAATGAAGTCATCAGATGAGCTCAAGGCTCATCAATGGATGAAAAGGAGAAAAGGGAAAAGTGGGTTATGGGGAGGTGGAGTTGCCAAATGAGCTTCAATAAGAGCTCATCTAAAAAAGGTGGAAAGGGAACTTCCCTTGGGTGTTTTCTCCAGGAAACATAATGGATAGGCTTTGGGATAGCTTTCCAAAGTGTTGTTAGGGTTCCTAAGAGGATTTAAAATCTTCCCCGAAAGTGGTGCAAAAATGTTAACGTACAAGTTGTATGTTGGTAAAATCCCAACCCAACCATCAAGTGGCGACAAATTAAGGACTCTATACCCAATGCCACTTCCATATGGGTCCCTTGCTTCAAGGGTTACTATGTCACTCTAGGGAGGTGATATCGATGACCCTAGGGGGAATGGAAATGGAAAGAGTGAAGGCCCTAAAGTTCAATATTCTATATGAAAAAGGAACATTTATAATGATTCTTAGGTTGTCTTGAGGTTTCCAAAGCCTTGGATGAATTGATGAGAAGTTGGTACCTGCCCGAGACACAAGAAAACCCACTATGCAGTATAATATGTTAGTTGGATCAACAAGCTAGGATTAATGTCCCTTATTTTCAGCAATGAATGACAGTATATATCAGTAGTAAAACAAGTACTAAATATTCTAGAAAGATTGATCAAAGTCAAATGAAAAATTCTTGAAACAAGGTAGATAAACACTACAAAATTTCATGGTCTATAGCATGAGACTTCAACAATGAATTATGGTTGTCATAAAAGATGTATGCAGAAGTATTTTGCAGCCTTATGGCTGTAGAAAAATTGTTGTGACAGAAGTGAATTCATCCACTAAAACTTGCAAAGAAACCACTCAAAAATTGTATTAAAGAAAGTAGAATAAATTGGCAAATTCTTAGCAACTTTTGACGATGAAAAAACAAGTCATGAGTGATTTCAGGTTAGGGTTTCTACAGTGAAATTACTAGACTTATGGATGTAACAGAAAAAGACTTATTTCACAAAACGTATCTAATCAAATCAGGCCCTAGTTACCTCAATAAGTGCGCCAAGGTTAGTATAATGTTAGGGCATATTTTTAGGCCTAGTCTAGGGTTAGTTTAGGAGCTATTTAGGGTTAATAGGATTGGGTTAGTGTAATATTCAAAGACCAATCCCCAGTTGTAAATATAAATGTAACATGTTTCATAGCCTAGATGTTAAAGGCAAATGAGCCTATTTTTGTATATGTAAATAATCATATCATTAATATAAAATACATCATTGCGTGTAGACCAACCACAATAAAAGAGAATGGGGCACTAAGCTCCACTAAGTAGGGAAAGGGAAGGGGATAAGAGGCTAAGAAAAAGGTATAAGTTGGAGGGATTATCTCTAATGGAATATTATCCTAAAAGACTAAGGTTTGGGAAATAACTCGTGTTATGTAAGTTCCTTTTGGGAAGGGAACGAAATCCAAGTGGAGAGGAACAGAATCCAAGAGAGCCATGTGTCAATCTTGGTGCATGTAGTTATATTTGGAAAACTCATCATTCTTGGGGGTTCTCTGCCATTTTGGACAGGCTTCCCATGCACTCACGTATTGAACCATGACCTCCATTATTGACCTTTGAGCATGCACGCACCTATGGAACCCGCAGTTATACTTGAGTTATATTATGTATTTCTCGGGAAGATTGACACACCTGTATTTTCCTAAGCCCTTGTTGTGTCTTAAAGATTGGTTATTGTTGCCAACATAGTTCATGGAATGAACATGGCTTGCTGTCATATTCTATTTCCTTACCCATTTTTAGTTGTTTCCTTCACCTGAGCCTATTTCTGGTTGATGAGGAGTGGGAGTGAAGAGGCAGTGTGTTAGGCCCGTGGATTGAAGAAGAGGGTTTCCAAGCCTATGAGCAACTCTCTCCAGGTGATAGAGTTTGTTGGAATAGAATAAGTGGGTTGTCAGGCCTGTGAGTAACTCTCTCCAAGTGAGAGAGGTTGTTGGGGAAGTGATTTCTCCTGGAGGGAGCCTAGAAGTAGTTATAGTGCTCTAAGAATTCTTGTCTAGCCTATTGTTGAATCCTTGGGAGGGAAGTTAAGAAGCCAAAGTATTGTTTAGTAGATAAGGGGCACACTTCCTAGGGTGGGATAGATATGTGGGGAATGAGAGGTTGTAGGTTGTGTGTATAAGCTGGCTCCTGGGAGGAAATCCTTCATGATTGACTGATTGACTGTGTAGTCGCCCATTGTCTCAACATAGTCTAGGAATCCCTTTACCCTGGTGTAGTTTAGTCCCATCTCGAGGGTAACCTACTGCTGAGAGTGATGAACAATGTGGTCTATGGGTGGGAGGTTCATGGAAGTTCTACACATAGTTGGTGGTCTTCTACAAAAATATAAGTACCATTTCTATGTTCATTTACATGTTTTGTATTTGTACATGTGTAATATTTATAAGTATTTCTTTTATATGTTGTATGTGTAGGCTTATTGTTGTTTCTACATTAATATGTATATTAGCATAATGTACTTGTCTATTAAGTTATATATGTATCATGTTCCATAAGAGTTTATGTGTGCCATATCCCAACAGGTCTATAGTTGGGTATGTTACATTTTGGTTATTAGAAGCTCAGTAAGAATGTGTTTTAGAGTATCATGGTCGGGCCTAGGTGGTCGGGGGTGTTACAAAATGGTATCATAGCTTGAATAGATCATAATTGTAGTCGCATACCCTGGGCTTGGGTGGTCAGGGATGTTACAAATTGGTATCAAAGCATGAAATATTTAAGGTGGAATGCCCCGGCTTGGGTGGCTAGGATTGCTACAAATTGGTATCAAAGCCCATGGTTTCAACATTGAACCTAGACGGGTCGTGTATGAGGAATTGAAGTAAACATTCCACAGAGAATTGAAATTACAAAGTGCTAGGAGGGCATTGAGGGAATGCCTCGGTTGTGTTCAAAATATTAGGAGCTATAGAAGTTTGAGAAATCACAACAATAGTTTATTTTGGCCAAGTTTAGATGTGTCCCATCGAATTTGTTTGGAAGAAGGAACACCCTTCACAGTCGTCATATATGGGAAAGGAGCACAGAGGTTAACCCTTAAACCTTCAGACTTCGTTAATTTGGTTAGTTTTAAGTTTTGTCGAGAAAGGGGCCGAAGCACAAATCTTTGAAGTCATGAATTGACTCTCAACCGTAGATCATTCGAGAGAAAGCAGACTGTTGGATTTCCCAAGTGGTTCGGAAATTCAGAAAAAAAAAATTGGTTTCATGGAGTGGAGTTTTCTTTGAAGTCCTGAAGTCTGGAACCGATATAAACCATCCATTATCAGGGACATGTGTCCACAGATTATCCTGTTTGAAATTTCAGCGTTCGACAGTTTGGGGGTTATAGAGTGATCAGCACCAAACACTTCTGAAGTCTGAAGTGTCGGAGTCCTGAAACTTTGGAGAAAGCATAGTTCGAAAGATTATTCACTTCGGATTTTGGAAGAAATGTGGAAATGAGTTGAATAAATCTCTGAAGTCCTAAAGCCCCAAAGTTCCAAAGCTCAGGGAAACAATTGTTCGGTAATTCGGCATTCGTGAGTATAATGTGTGTGGATTTAAACAAATTTGAAGCTTGAAGTGTTGAAGTCCTAGGATAAAAAATATGATGTGGCATGATGATGTCACATAGGGTGACATGGACCTACTCTAAGAATGACACAAGTCACTTTTTTTTGTACCGTTTACAGGACCTTAGTACCAATTGGGACGTAACATGTGTCGCATGTTGGTGGGGCCATGTGTCACTACATTAATTGTTTGACAGCCAAAAAAAGGAGATCGCCATATTCGTCGGTTTGACGTTCGAAAGGAATGAATTGTGATGAAGGTGAAAACCCCGAAGCTCCAAAGAGCGAAGTAAATCCTCACCATTGATCGGGGGAGGGAATGTGGCAATAGATCTTGTATTCCAGAGACTCAAAACTCTGGAGGATTCAAGGCATAATCAGTTGGGGTCGAGGACTCTCGAAGTCCTGAAGGTTGGATTCCATCTTATCCATTGATTACAGTGGACACGTGGCACCATATACCAAGGTCCTGAGACTTGGTACTCCGGAGGAATTGAGTTGCAGGTTGCTTTTAGTCAAGAACTCTCGAAGTCCAAAGTTAATATCGACCATTGATTGGGAGATGATATGTGGATGAAGGAGAGGATCTTTGGTAATTCGACACTCTGGGATATCTGTGGAGAGGTTCTTTGGAAATCCTTGAAGCCTGAAGCTGCAGAGAAAATTCTAGTCATTGATCGGGAGAGGATAAATGGCAGCAAATCCTATAGTTTGGAGACTTGGCACTCTGGAAGGATTGAGAGTGTGGATAGTCCGAAACTCCCGAAGCTCAGAGTCCTAGAGTTGATCGTGGTCATTGGTTAATGAGAAGGCATGGTCTATTTATTTGTTGTTTTTAATTTTGTCGGTCCGACATTCTAAAGGATCTGTGGAGAAGTGCTTCGAAAACTCTTGAATCTCATAGTCCCTTAATGGATCTCATTCATTGGATGTTGGGAAGTCATGGACCGTCTATCCATCGTTCTTCGTGAGTTCCCCAATTTGGCGCTCCAAGGGATTGGAAGTTGGGAGTTGAGAGAAACTCTAAAGTGTTGGAGCCCCAAAGTCTTGAAGCTCTAGATAAGCGCATGAGCACTTGGTCATAGCATGCGGCCAAATGTGGTTGGGGGTTGAAGAAGAAGGGATGAGTGCCCAAAAATTGTGTTAAAGAAGGAAAAGGGTTTAGGAAGGAATCTCGTGGGTTTCATCTGGTTCGGACCTGCATCAGAAGAGGTACTAAAGACCTAGGAACTTTATGATAGGACTCAACAAAGAACTAAGAACCTTTTATCTCATAGGAAAGAGATCATTTGCACAGGGATTGCATCACAGAAAATAAAATTTTCAATTATCCATAACTTTCTTCTCAGGACTCTGAATTGAGCAAGGAAGCAGTCATTGGAAAGGTATTGGAGGATTCCATGTATTCCATCATAATTGAGGATTGAGCAACTTAAATCACAATAAGTCAGAAAGAATGTTGTTGGTGACCATAAAAGGAAAATTGTGCATATATTACCAAAATGGTATATTATGGTTCTAGCTAACAGAATTTGTTGTATGCTTGTTTTCGGATGTAATGGTTACATTTAAAACAGAAAAAATTCTAAAGATGTCTACATATCGAAGAAATAAGGACAAATATAGTTCTTCATGTTACATTGAGATCTTTAAGAAGTTATTGGATCATATGTTGGGTTCAATAAGCAGCTTGGAAAACCCTAATGAAATTCTTGTTCGGGGAAGACATTCCAAGTGACAATTTTTTCACATCAAATATGAGTGATAGGTGGGGAAAGCCATCTATAATACATGATAATGCATGAACCATAGTTTCATATGGAGATGAAAAGCATAGTAATAAGGAAGGTTTTATGGAATATGAAAGAGTTTGGACCTGGTATCAAGAAGGAACAAAGGAACTTGAGGACATAATGTTACCTCAAGAATATTCCACAAGAGGATCGAAGGTCGGGACTGAAGAATGTTAAGATAAAAAAGTACATAGTGGGAAGACCTAATCTATATAGATTGATATATTAGAATGTTATTTTTTTGATAAATAAAGATAGAGTGTATATATGGAGTGAGTGACAATATCTCCAAAGATCAGTCCTACATTTTCGATATAGCACCTTCATTTTTTTCTATCAGAATGCACAGTGGAAGCATGGTATGAAGGTCATCAAATATGACATGATAGACGTCAGTTATGCATGTCAGTTTGAAAAACTAGATGGATAAAAAAAAAGGGTTATTAATTCATCAAGCTAATCCAAGTGTTGATATAATCATTCAAGAAAAGGCTAAATCAATTGCTTCAAGAAATAAATTGGTGTTAAATATCCAAGGTTACTCAAATAACATGACTGGAAATATAATTGGGTCATGTAGGATTTGGATCAGAGGGATCCAACTAATAGGGGAATGCTGAAAATTAATATCATCATAATATGTGGTTGCAATTATGCAAAGTAGAAAAGGAAATATTCATGGATGGAGTCAAGTCCTTGAACATCCTAAGATAATGTAAGAACAAATCATGAGGTAGATATCAATCTAATAGGAATGCATGACAACACTCCAGGAGGGACAACAAGAATAGTAGAGGATTTCTAATGCATTCCAAAATTATTGAAGGTATTTTCACAATAGCATGGAGATATCAAGTCAAGAATAACTTGAAAGTGAAATGACTTTCTGAAGAGAAATCAATAAGGAACCATGAAGAAGAAAATGGTTCTATGCATAATTGTGAATGAAAAAAGAGATGGTGCCTAAGAAGAATCCATCTCAAGTGGCATAGAGCCAGGAGTGACATTCCCAGAGGTTGGAAGTATCACTTGAAATTACAATGGTAAATTTAAAGCAGTGTTGAGTACTTTTAATTAATTTTGTGCAGCTAGTGAAGGAGGCATATGTTCATCCTTACAATATGCTAGAGATTGGCTATGCAAGATGCAGGAGCATCGCCCACATCAAGCGAGCCAGCACGGAAGCGAGATACAGCTGGACAAGCCAACACAAATTTTGAAATCACTTTGGAAGTTGTTGCGCCACCTTAAATAAAGCCATTAAGATGAGGCGCACTTGTATAATGTCAACGGACCTTGAGCCTTTAGCTCTTGTCCTTAGTAGGTAGGAGGCATTTAAAATAGTTAATGTAAAGTAGATAGAATTTAATTCTAGATTAGACTATTTGAGAGCGCAAGAGGGAAATGGGATATAGACACCCTCATTGTTTATTGTAAGATAGATGGGAAGATTATGAAGCATCATTGTTGAAGAGAGAAAGGGCATGCAGAGAGCCATGTAAGAACACCCATGTACAGATATTTGAATTAATAGAAGAAATCTTTGATTCAAATTCATGGTTTCGTGTTTGTTCTCTATGCACTGATGTTGAATGCTATGCTCATGAATATTTGTTTTCTGTTATACATTTTCTTTTATATGTTGTGTATATGATTTCATGTTTGAATTGAAGTCAGAGAGGAAGAAGGAATGAGTTTCAATTGTTTCTCTAATTGAGCCAGAGAATTCCTGCAAGGAGTGCAGTTGAAGTGTCTGCAAGGAGTGCATTGACAGTGGGTTCAGATAGAGATAGCTTTCATTCCCATTCATCCAAGAGGTGCAGTTGGGAACAGGAGCCGTGCAAAGAGTGCACAGGTCAGGTAAAAGCCTCAAAATTGTGAATCTGAAAGTAATTGAAGGATTTTTGTTGCAGGTGCATGCAAAGTCGAAGAACTTCAACACTTGGACAAGGTTGAGGGTTGCCGCAAGGAGTGCGCGCAAGAGTCTTTTCGAAGACTCGAAGTTATAAGGAAGCTCAGGAAGGATAATGCCTTCAAGTTATTGAAGGGAAACACAGGGAAGTTAGGCCTTGAAGGTTTGCAAGAGGCATCGTAAGTTTACAAGAAGGAGGACAAGTCTTAGTGGAGGGGTACTTGGTTCATTTCATAGAATTCACCGGGAAAGATAGACGGTTGAAATTCTCCGAGGAAATTTCATGAAATTCCGTGAGGTGTTAGATCTTGTGGAGGTGCAAGGGAGATGAAGTGAAGGCATCGAGAGGTTTAAAGCTCAGGAGGGGCAGAGCCATTGATCCGAGCCACAGGGGCCGTCGAATTTACACGTGAGATCATGTATCAGGGTTTCATGGATTGAAACTCCAAAACATTGCAACGGGAATCGCAAAATCATGATACCTGATATCCTGACAACTAAAGAGAATAGTGTGGGACCACCGCAGAGTCGACAGGTGGACAGGTGGCACGTCTCATTAGGAATTCGCAGCGAGAAGTCCCGAAACATTGACATCAGGATTCGCGATCCCGTGAAACCTAAAATCCGGATAGAAGTGACAGGACGTTGAAAGGTCAACCTCGCACATGTGTCGGAAGTTCGGCGTATCAGGACTCGAAAGTCTAAGAACCAAGTCACTCGACATCGCGAGTGCCTAAACTGCGATAAGAGAAGTCCCGGCAGGAGAAGGGAAGGGTCAGCGTTGACTTATATCGGGTATCGGGGATTCGTGAGAATCCAATGTTCGACCATTGACCTCGCGATACCACGAAGTCCGATCTCCTGATAGAAATGAGGGGATTGAGCGAGAGTTCTGTGGGTGCAGATTTCTCGATAGGGAAATAGAAGAAAATTTGAGTTCTTCAAGCCATGTGAAGGAGGAGATCCTGTGAGAGGACGTGCAAGCGAGCGCGGGCTGCGTCACAAGTCAAGTTTGAGGCTAGTTGGCAAAGAGAAGAGAAGGGTACAAGAGAAATAAATTACTAAAGTATTCAGTCAGGAAATGGTTGAAGTATTTCAGTCTGAAAAGTAAATGGATGTTGAAGATCCAAAGTCTATAAGACAACATGATTGGAATTATAATTCATCCAAGTATGAGATGGGATAGATGGATCCAGGAAACAAATAAAAGTTGAAGGTTAATATCAACATTAATATTTGGATGGAAATGAAAAGGTAGCCAAGAGTAATTTTGCTAGAAAGTGCTTAGGTCTGAAATAATCATGCACGGTTATTACAGTGAAAGCACAAGAAGATTCAAGAATCTGAGAAGAAGTGAAGACTTCATGGATTAGCAAGGAAAAGTGATTCTGGGAGATAGAATTTGTTGCAATTTATGTGGCAGCAAGTATGTTATGGCTTGTTGGGACAGCCATAAAGAGAGAATGCTTGCATGTTTGCAAGTGTTGTTGATGATGTTGTTGCATATGGAAGGAAGCAACAGAAAGATGGAATGTTGATTATAAGACTGATAAAAGAGGCATAAAATCTTCTACTGTCATCAACTAATCAGGTAGCATCAAATTCGTTTAATGGAATCTATGCAGGTAAGTATTTATGTTTTGAAATGATGTTGCATAATTGCCAAAGTGAAATTTAATTTCCCTAGATTGAATTCTTATAAGACACATTATGGTGTTGTTTAAGTTCATTAACAGGAATAAGATACCACTAGGTGTGGTAAATTCTAGAGGCATGTTATAGTTATCAAAGCTTCTTATTTTTTGAATGCACACACTGACATAGAATCATGTCATGTTAATTTTTTTATGAGGTAATAACCAAAGAAATAAAAGATAAGAACATGGTATAGGAATTATGCCAGGAAAGCTAGTCATGTATGAGACTAGGACATGATTGGCTATGGCAAGGTATGGATATCGAAAGGTTATATACCACACAAATACCAAAATATTCCTACCTTTAAATAATGCTTGGACTGCAACCTTTTTTCTAACACTAATGCACACCACAGAATTATATTATTGGTGTAGTGCTCGGGTCGAAAAGGAAGGCATCAAAATAATTGAGAAGACAATGGGAAGTGTGTGGAGAATGTGTCAAGACATTGGCCAGATTTCCAATTAATGGATGGTGAGATGAATGACTTAGATAAAGAGCATTCTGAATAATAAATGCAAAGGTGCATTGAATAGATATGCATTGAGAGTTGCATGCATGACTAGTAAGTGGCAGAGTTGCACTCATACATGATAGAATTGTATACTTAAATGCATTTGTTAAATGTGTTTTGTGAGTGCATGCATATATATTATTGCATGGAAATGATTTTACTAATAGCTAAAATGTTTCTAACTCATGGAGTTGAGAACATTTCAAGAGTTGTTTGGACATTGCAACAGGAAAGTTGCAAGTCAAGTAGTCACATGAGCATTGACTACAAGAAATTTTATGTTTAGGAAAAGAAGTAATGAACTTACTGATAGTATTTATGAACAGGAGTATGCATAGAATGATAATTTATTCTATCTAATAAATTGTTTTGTACAGGGATGATTTTAGGGGCTAAATTTCACTCATGGACTAATTTTCCATGGTTTTTCCCCAAAAAAGATTCATTATTCTAAAAATGATTTGTCCAAATTCTACAAGATAAAATTATTTTACCTTAAAAATTGCCAAAAGTTTATATAAACTATATAAAATACTTTTAAATTTGAATATTTTTAAAAAAATATCATGAAACATTTTGTAGTTTGCATATGAAGGATTAGTAAGATTCGCCAAGGTTTCTACATTTTGAAATAAATGTCCATCCTTAAAATCATCCCTAGTTTTGTATTTGTGATTGAATTGTTAGTTATAGACAATTCTAAGAACACTTCATAAGGTTTTTGTACATATTTCAATGAGAGTATGATGTATAGGAAATACTGACACATTGTTGGTTGAATGCAAGAAAGAAGCATTGCATGAAAAATTGTATTCAGCATGGTGCTTGTTGAAAGCCAGAAGAAAGACTGCATCCTATTATTGCAACAACAATGAAAAATTATGAAATTAAATTTCATATTTTGGGGAAAAGTTGAATTACTTACGAAATAAGTTTGAGTTCTGAATGAATTATTTTATGTTCTCTCATGATAACTGCATGTGTGTGATGTAGATGAGATAATATTGATTAAAGCTGGAATGTTGGGAAAGAAAAACTATTGTTAAGGACGTTAAATCCATATAATTGTAGAACCTTGGTGGGGTTCATGTAATGGGTTAGCACTCTCCTTGTGCATGAAAGTCTTGGAAAGATGGATCATTGAACGGCTACATAGGATTGAAGGGATGCATGATCCTGGAAGGGTGAGTGCAACAAGGAGGAGGCAACTCAAGGATGTTTATGGCATGGTAGTTGCCATAAGGAGGGTGTGTCAAATGGAACATTGAGCTAAATTATTTATGGAAGAAACTCTATGGAATAGAGAAATTGACTTCTAGTTGCAGTATGAATACCAAAATTGGTGCTGGAAAGTAGAGCACCAGATGGATAATGAGATTCCCATCACTAAAGCTTGGATTTTTTTGAATATTTTTTAAAATATTGATGGTAATATGTAAATAAGTTGCACTGAGGGCAGTGAAAAAATAAGGGGAGGGGGTCGTAATATCCCAAGACCGAGCCACATTTGTAATTGTAAATGTAACATGTTTCATAGGTTGGTGAGCCAAATGATTATAAGTTAGGAGGCTTATGTGATGATTAGGCCAAAGATCCTATATGCTAAAGGCCAATGAGCCTATTTTTGTATATGTAAATACTCATATCATTAATATAAAATGCATCATTTCATGTAGACCTACCATGATAAAAGAGAATGGGGAACTAAACTCCACCAGGTAGGGAAAGGGAAGGGGCTAAGAGGCTAGGAAAAAGGGATAAGATGGAGGGCTTATCTCTAAGGGAATATTAAAATATATTTCCTAAAATAATAATGTTTGGGAAATAACTCTTGTTATCCTAAGTTCCTTTGGGGAAGGGAACGAACTCCAAGTAGAGAGGAATGGGATCCAAGAGAGCCACATGTCAATCTTGGCACTTGCAGTTATATTTGGAAAACTCATCATTCTCAGGGGTTCTCTGTCATTATCTCTAGGCTTCCCATACACTCACACATTGAACGATGACCTCCATTATCAACCTCTGAGCATGGACACACATCTAGAACCCACAGTTATACTTGAGTTATCTTGTGTATTTCTTGGGAAGCCCGGTGCACCTGTATTTTCCTGAGCCCATGTTGTGTCTTAACAATTGGTTGTTGTTGCCAACGTAGTTCATGTACTAAGCATGGCTTTCTTCCATATCCTATTTTCTTACCTTTTTTCAGTTGTTTCCTTCACCTGAGCCTGTTTTTGGTTGACGAGGAGCGGGAGTGAAGAGGTGGGTTGTTAGGCCCATGGATTAAAGAAGCAGGTTGTCATTGTTGTCAGAAACTCTCTCCAGGTGTGAGAGTTTGTTGGAATAGAAGAAGCAGGTTGTCAGGCCTATGAGAAACTCTCTTCAGGTGAGAGAGGTTGTTGGGGAAGTGATTTCTCCTAGAGGGAGCCCAGTAGAAGCTATAGTTCTTTGAGAATTCATTTTCAGCCTATTGTTGAAGCCATGGAAGGGAATTGGGGCAGTTGAAGGATTGTTGAGTAGAGAAGGGGCACACTTCATGGGGTGGGACAGGCATGTGGGGAATGAGATGTTGTAGGATGTGTGTATAACTTGGATCCTCGGAGGGAATCCTTCCCAATTGACTGATTGACTGTGTAGCAGCCCATTATCTCAACCTAGCTTAGGAATCCCTTTACCAGGGTGGATTTTAGTCCCAGCTCAAGGGTGACCCACTACTGAGAGTGATGAGCAATGTGGTCTATGGATGGGAGGTTCGTGGAAGGTCTGCACGAAGTTGGTGGTCTTCTACAAAAATACAAGTACATTTCTATGTTCATTTACATGTTGTGTATTTGTACATGTCTAATATTTATAAGTATTGCATGTATATGTTGTATGTGTAGGCTTATTGTTACTTCTAAATTAATCTGTATATTAGTAGAATGTAATTTTTTGTTAAGTTATATATGTATGATGTTCCGCAAGAGTTTTTGTGTGTCATTGACCATCAGGTCTATGGTTGGGTATGTTACATTTTGGTTATCATAAGCTTAGTAAGAATGTGTTTTAGAGTAGCATGGTCGGGCTTGGGTGGCTAGGGGTGTTACAAAATGGTACCAGAGCTTGAACATAGCATAATTGTAGTCACATGCCCCAAACTTGGGTGGTCGAGGATGTTACAAATTGGTATCAGAGAATGAAATATTGAATGTGGCATGCCTCAGCCTGGGTGGTGTTGTAACAGATATTAAAAATTTCCGATTTAACTGAGGCACTTTTTCCCAAATTTGACCGCGGATGAAAGCCTTCTTCGTCTCCTCCTCAGCCCCCTCTATTTCATAGCAACAGACCAGAGGCAAGGTGGGATCTGTGGAAGTTTTCTCATCAACTCTTTTATGTGAGAGTGCATTTGTCCTTCTTGGAGGACAAACTCTCCTTATTGCAGGGGTGAGTGCACCTGCTGTAATCTTCATTGTATTGGTGTCGGATGTAGCTGACAGACTATTGATTGATTTCCTTCCTTGGATGGGCAACTGTTTAATAGACTTCTCTATTTTAGATAGAAGCGAGGTAATCTCTCCATGGCTTTGACATGAGACTAAGGGTTGCATTGTGTTAACACCTTTTTTTTTGGTCACTTTGCCATGTGGTTGGAAATCATTATCAAAATACCCTTATGTTAAATATATAAATTTTTATTATTGCAAATCTGGGCTTGTAGTGGAGGTAGCTGACCCACAATAGTTAAGAGAAACAGATGACTTGTTTCCATTTTTGTACTGAGTATGTAACCAAAAAATCACAAAAGAATCTGCCCATAATGCAGCTAAAAAAGAGGATGGACAGTTGTTTAATAGGCTTCTTTCATGCGCATGGGGATTTTTTCCACCAAAATGGAATCTGTAGCAAGGGAAAGAAAGCACTGCACTGTTCCTAAAAATCTAGTGTTGTAAGAAGACTAACGGAAGGTTGCCCAGCGAAAAGAAAGGCTGCATTGTCAAAAGTCGTTGCAACAAGATTAGGAACGGTTGCGGTTTCTTCTGGAAACATTGGAGCTGCCTCCTCCAGATTTCCACACGCGCTAGGAGGTTGGAATGTATGAGATAGACGACCTAAAGATAGAATTCGATGCTCTCTTGCATGGATAAGATCCAACTAATAGATGGCCATGTCTATGCATTCTCAGTGTCGAGTGATGGCCTGCTTTACACCGCCTCATGAAACGAAAACATCCGTGTATGGAAACACCCCACCTTTCACTAACATGGTTTCTTCAAAGATGGAGCGGGCCCATCAAGGCTCTGCTGATTGCTCGAGACTGCGTTTTAGTGCATACCAACAACAGATGATCCACGCATTCCTGTCATGACTTTCAGGATGTGGGTTCTTGAAATTCTTTCGTGCGTCATGCTCAATCAGTTCTTTGTGCATTGAGAGAGGTCAATGTCAATGAAGACCATGGATGATGGGCAAGTTATGCTTTGTGCTAATTATGTTAATTCCCATGAGAAAGACTAATATTTTGGTATCTGCACATGGAGCACAACTGACCAATATGATTTTCATGAATCCCGGTGGATGGGTGTTGTCAACATATCCCAAGGAAGATGGTTGTAACACGACACTGTATGTTTCATTCAGGAGGAATTTATCCATTCAAGAAATGTTTGTCATCAAATTCGCAGATCGAAGTGAATTCATTGACATCTATGGGGAAGTTGCGAAGGATGTGGAGGGACTCTTTTTAACTATGATCTTTTCGAGAGAATAACATCCAAACTACCAAGTATGCCTCATTTTCAAAATTACAAGGCAAACAGGATAATATTTTCAGGTCATGGCTTGGCTGGGGAATTATCCCATTTGTTCCTCATCTACTACATGATAAAGACTCGAGAAGAGGACAGAGAACACATTTCCATTTGGTTTGGCTCCCCTTATTTCTGTGACGATTCTACCAAGCGGTTTTGTCGAAAAACAATGGAGCTGGATAGGCAAATGTTTACATTTGTGAATGATGTTGACCCTATGCCTTGGATGCTTGAGGGTATAAAGATGACTTGCACTCCAGAGTCTGTAGGAAGGAGGGGCTTGGAGAGATTAAGCATATGGTTGGACTCAGAAAATTCGGATGAAAAAATGGAAATTGCTATTCCCATGCTAGAACCTGTACAAACAATTCTCAGCAAAATGGGCCATATAGCTTGGTTCAATATTCCTTTCTATGCATCCATTAGGATGGACCCATGGGAAAGGGCATCAACTCGTAGAGGCAGCAGATTTTTCTCACTGAATAGGTTGTGGGATTTCACACTCATATGCCTGAATAGATTTATCTCCATGATTCAACAATGGGTTTTTCGTCTGATCGGATACAACATAATCATTTCAATGTTTCGAACACTGGACCTATATTCCTGGGAATTCCACAGAGTTGAATCCTATGTTAAGGAGTTCGCGTCTTATATACACACAGGAAGATCTCTGATCAAGCCCTTCATGGAGATAGCGCATAATCCTTATATGCATGCTTGCACTCTGAGTGTTTACAATGTTGAAACAAGCTATGAAGGAGTTATAACCATTACAGGGAGTGATTTGTCCGATGATTGCGGTATGGAGTCCAATGTAGAGCCAAATGTAAGGCATGAGTGGAAGCAGCTGCGTTCTTCTCAGAGGATTGGGAAAACACATATTTTTCTAGAATTAAGGACTTGTTATGGCTCTACACATACAGATGTCCATGTTGAAGACTTGTGGTATGATGGCTCCGTTCCTTCTACTTTAACCAGCAGCATGGGAAGGTTGTTGTTGATGCAGCAATCAGAGGTTTTGGTAAAAAGTTATATGTACGGGAAGGCTTATGAAACTCTTGAAGGTGTTTTCGCTAGCACTCTGGATCGTCTTTCCTATTCTAGACCTGAAACAAAGAGAGACCATTTTGAGCTTGTGAAATCATCCTTAACCAAGTCTGTTGAGATATTTATTCGCAATCATAATGATATTACTGTAGAAGTTGAGGATGTACAGCCTATTATTGAATCACCCGAAGGGGGACATACTGAGAACTATATACTATCTTCTCAGCGGCACTAAATCACGGGGTGAGTAGTCAGATGTGTCGTATTACGAGACAGAAATTTACAAATTTCAGGAACGAGTGGTCAGGATAGTGGAGGTGCTCCTAAACTGAAAGGTGCCAGATGGTTTTCCTTCGCTGAAATAAAGAAGGTTACGAATAATTTCTCTGACAGTAATGAAATCGAGACTGTAAAATAGATGACACTCGGCGTTGAAAGCAAAATCAGACGCTTGGATTACACGTAGAAATCCCTGTCCACCAGTCAAATGATAAATAACGGTTCAACTAAGCGTAAGGCAGCCGCAGAGTCTAGAAGACAAATCGTTTCACATTTCTTGGAACTCAAAGAAATTTATTTTATATTTTTCTTTTAAAAAGACTGATGTATTTAACACCTAGGGGGGCGTGCATGAGTGCAACACTGGGAAAACCTCTGTCAAGAGGGTTTCAATGTAATGACTGAATTTTTTGTAAGCCATTAATGGACTGAGTTTTTTGTAAGCTATTAATGGAGCAATAAAGATGATTTTTCATTTGTGACTGTGAGATTCATCACGGTCGATTTCTTTCGGCATGTTTACTTCTCCTTCAGTTGTGTTAAATCTATTTGTAATTATTTGATATGCTCCTTACTCGCAGTTGATGTGTTACCATAGCCTTATGTCTTCCTTAATCCATTACGACTGCATTACATTTTGTTTTCCTCTAACTGATGGGCTTCGTTACACTTTAGTATGACCACTACTGTAACGAAAGGATTTAGGTTTTCTGTAATTGTTTATTGCCTTTCCTCTGCACCAGCTATCAGCTCTGTAAGACCAATATGCATTTTCAGAATTATGCATGTATCCTTTTCTACGTCGGCCTTTCCTTTTTCTTTCCGCTACCACATCATGATTTATCAAAGCGCTGAAAGATAGACTTACTTTGCCTCACTTTCTGCAAGTATTTTATCTCTGCTATTGTCTCTTTTTCTCAGTTTTCATTTGACTCCATGCCCAATGGACCTCTTCCTTGGTTTAACCCCCAAACTCCAAAAATCCAAGACCATCTTTCACCCATAAATCTGCCCAGCATTTCACGCTTATTTTAATTTTTTTTTGTGACATTTTTCGAGAGATCCCTCTCGGGTTGGAAGAGGGTAGCTTCTAATCCAAATTGGTTTGAGGTTGCCTCAGGATTGATTTGTTGCAACCCATTTAAGTTTCGAGTGTCAACATTTTGGCACTGTTTCTGGGGATTTTCGAAGTTGATATTTATCCCTGGGAGAACGACATTGTTATAGTCCTATGGCCTGGTTGAGCAGTTAGTCATAGGAAAATATTGGTTGCACATGCTCTGGAAACTCCATTAAAAGTTTCTAATGGTGATTTCACTGGCAGGAGAACTCAGAATTGCAGCTTTCATGTAAGGTCGCCCAATGGAGGGAGGCACCTGGTCTACTATTCTTGGCACTTTACGAGAAAGTATCATCCCTAGATGGAGCCTATGTTGTAACAGATATTAAAAATTTCTGAATTAACTGAGGCACTTTTGCCCAAATTTGATAGCGGATGAAATCCTTCTTCATCTCCTCCTCATCCCCCTCTATTTCATAGCAACAGACCAGAGGCAAGGTGGGCTCTATGGAAGTTTTCTCATCAACTCTTTTATGTGAGAGTGCATTTGTTCTTCTTGGAGGAAAAACTCTCCTTATTGCAGGGGTGAGTGCACCTGCTGTAATCTTCATTGTATCGGTGTCGGATGTAGCTGAAAGACTATTGATTGATTTCCTTCCTTGGATGGGCAGCTATTTAATAGGCTTCTCTGTTTTAGATAGAAGCTAGGTAATCTCTCCATGGCTTTGACATGAGACTAAGGGTTGCATTGTGTTAACACCTTTTTTTTTGTCACTTTGCCATGTGGTTGGAAATCATTATCAGAATACCCTTATGTTAAATATATAAATTGTTATTATTGCAAATTTGGGCTTGTAGTGGAGGCAGCCAACCCACACTAGTTAAGAGAAATAGATGACTTGTTTCCATTTTTGTACTGAGTATGTAACCAAAAAATCACAAGAGAATCTGCACATAATGCAACTAAAAAAGAGGATGGACAGTTGTTTAATAGGCTTCTTTCATGTGCATGGGGATTTTTTCCACCAAAATGGAATCTGTAGAAAGGGAAAGAAAGCACTGCATTGTTCCTAAAAATCTAGTGCTATAAGAAAACTAACGGAAGGATGCCCGACGAAAAGAAAGGCTGCATTGTCAGAAGTCTCTGCAACAAGATTAGGAACGGTTGCGGTTTCTTCTGGAAACATTGAAGCCACCTCCTCCAGATTTCCACACGTGCTAGGAGGTTGGAATTATGAGATAGACAACCTAAATATAGAATTCGATGCTCTCTTTCATGGATAAGATCTGACTAATAGATGGCCACGTCTATGCATTCTCAGTGTCGAGCGACGACCTGCTTTACACTGCCTCAGGAAATGAAAACATATGTGTATGGAAACACCCCACCTTTCATGAATATGGTTGCTTCAAAGCTGGAGAGGGCCCGTCAAGGCTCTGCTGATTGATCGAGACTGCATTTTAGTGCATACCAACGATGGACGATCCACGCATTCCTGTCATGACTTTCAGGATGTGGGTTCTTGGAATTCTTTCGTGGGTCATGCTCAATCAGTTCTTTGTGCATAAAGAGAGGTCAATGTCAATGAAGACCATGGATGATAGGAAAGTTATGATTTGTGCTAATTCTATTAATTCCCATGAGCAAGACTGATATTTTGGTATCTACACATGGAGCACAGCTGACCAATATGATTTTCATGAATCCTAGTGGACGAGTGCTGTCAACAGATCCCAAGGAAGATGGTTGTAACAGGACACTATATGTTGCATTCAGGAGGTGTTTATCCATTCAAGAAATGTTTGCCGTCAAAGTCACAGATCGAAGTGAATTCATTGACAGCTACGGGGAAGCTGCGAAGGATGTGGAGGGACTCTTTTTAACTATGATCTTTTCGAGAGAATAACATCTGAACTACCAAGTATGCCTCATTTTCAAAATTACAAGGTAAACAGGATAATATTTTCAGGTCATGGCTTGGCTGGGGCATTAGCCCATTTGTTCCTCATCTACTACATGATAAAGAATCGAGAAGAGGATAGAGAACACATTTCCATTTGGTTTGGCTCCCCTTATTTCTGTGACGATTCTGCCAAGCGGTTTTGTCGGAAAAAAATGGAGCTGGATAGGCGAATGTTTACATTTGTGAATGATGCTGACCCTGTGCCTTTGATGCTTGAGGGTATAAATATGACTTGCACTCCAGATTCTGTAGGAAGGAGGGGCTTGGAGAGATTAAGCATATGGTTGGACTTAGAAAATTCGGATGAAAAAATGGAAATTGTTATTCCCATGCTAGAACCTGTACAAACAATTCTCAGCGAAATGGGCCATATATCTCGGTTCAATATGCCTTTCTATGCATCCATTGGGATGGACCCGTGGGCAAGGGCATCAACTTGTAGAGGCAGTAGATTTTTCTCACTGAATAGGTTGTGGGATTTCACACTCATATGCCTGAATTGATTTATCTCCATGATTCAACAATGGGTTTTTCGTCTGATTCGATACAACAGAATCATTTCAATGTTTCGAACACTGGACCTAGATTCTTGGGAATGCCATAGAGTTGAATCCTATGTTAAGGAGTTCGCATCTTATATACACACAGGAAGATCTTTGATCAATCCCGTCATGGAGATAGCGCATAATCCTTATATGCATGCCTACACTCTGAGTGTTTACAATGTTGAAACAAGCTATGAAGGAGTTATAACCATTACAGGGAGTGATTTGTCTGATGATTGTGGTATGGAGTCCAATGTAGAGCCAAATGTAGGGCATGAGTGGAAGCAGTTGCGTTCTTGTCAGAGGATTGGGCAAACACATATTTTTCTAGAATTAAGGACTTGCTATGGCTCTACACATACAGATGTCCATGTTGAAGACTTGTGGTATGATGGCTCTGTTGCTTCTGCTTTAACCCGTGGCATGGGAAGGATGTTGTTGATGCAGCAATCAAAGGTTTTGGTAAAAAGTGATATGTACGGGAAGGCTTATGAAACTCTTGAAGGTGTTTTCGCTAGCACTTTGGATTGTCTTTCCTATTCTAGACCTGAAACAAAGAGAGACCATTTTGAGCTTGTGAAATCATCCTTAACCAAGTCTGTTGAGATATTTATTCGCAATCATAATGATATTACTGTAGAAGTTGAGGATGTACAACCTATTATTGAATCAACCGAAGGGAGACATACTGAGAACTATATACTGTCTTCTCAGCAGCACTGAATCATGGGGTGAGCAGTCGGATGTGTCGTATTACGAGATAGAAATTTACAAATTTCAGGAATGAGTGGTCAGGATAGTGGAGGTGCTCCTAAACTGAAAGGTGCGAGATGGTTTTCCTTCGCTGAAATAAAGAAGGTTACGAATAATTTCTCTGACAGTAATGAAATCGGGACTGTAAACTGGATGACACCCGACGTTGAAAGCAAAATCAGATGCTTGGATTACACGCAGAAATCCCTATCCACCAGTCAAATAATAAATAACGGTTCAACTAAGCGTCAGGCAGCCGCAGAGTCTAGAAGACAAATCGTTTCACATTTCTTGGAACTCAAAGAAATTTATTTTATATTTTTCTTTTAAAAAGACTGATGTAGTTAACACCTAGGGGGGCGCGCATGAGCACAGCACTGGGAAAACCTCTGTCAAGATGGTTTCATTGTAATGACTGAGTTTTTTGTAAGCCATTAATGGACTGAGTTTTTTGTAAGCTATTAATGGAGCAATAAAGATGATTTTTCATTTGTGACTATGAGATTCATCACGGTCGATTTCTTTCAGCATGTTTTCTTCTCCTTCAGCTGTGTTAAATCTGTTTGGAATTATTTGATATGCTCCTTACTCGTAGTTGATGTGTTACCATAGCCTTATGTCTTCCTTAATCCATTACGACTACATTACATTTTGTTTTCCTCTAACTGATGGGCTTCGTTACACTTTAGTACGACCACTACTATAACGAAAGGATTTGGGTTTTCTGTAATTGTTTATTTCCTTTCCTCTGCACCAACTATCAGCTGTGTAAGACCAATTTGTATTTTCAAAATTCTGCATGTATCCTTTGCTACATCGGCCTTTCCTTTTTATTTCCTCTACCGCATCATGATTTATCAAAGCGTTGAAAGATAGACTTACTTTGCCTCACTTTCTGCAAGTATTTTATCTCTGCTATTGTCTCTTTTTCTCGGTTTTCATTTGACTCCATGCCCAATGGACCTCTTCCTTGGTTTAACCCCCAAACTCCAAAAATCCAAGACCATCTTTCACCCATAAATCTGCCCAGCATTTCACGCTTATTTCAATTTTTTTTTGTGACATTTTTCGAGAGATCCCTCTCGGGTTGGAAGAGGGAAGCTTCTAATCCAAAGTGGTTTGAGGTTGTCTTGGGATTGATTTGTTGTAACCCATTTCAGTTTCAAGTGTCAACAGGTGGCTGGGGTTGCTACAGTTATAGCAGTCCTAATCTCTATAGGTTATTTTTACTACAATAACAATAAATTGTGGTCGAAAGGGGATGCCTCAATGAGGCAAGGTATCTCAAGACTAGGGGAAGAAACCTGAAGTGAGAGGGGACCAAAACTTGAAACTTTCATGTTTCCTAATGTAGTAATTTATATATCCAATGCAATATTATTGCTTTTAGTTATGGGTTAATGTGATATTAAAGAAACAGTTAGGACTATTAAACCATTGGGTGTGTAAATCCTCTTACTTCCCAAGGTAAGTATCCTAGCTAGTGTTTGAAATTGAGGGGGGTAAATCCTCTTACTTCCTCAACAAAACCCTTGAAAATAACTTTATAAGCTTGATAATTATGGTGTAAACTAGGATAGGGGTGTAAATCCTTATACTCCCTATCTATGCTTAGCCAAAAAAACCTTAACTTGAATTACCATTGATAATAAAAAAGTAAAAAACCATACCAATCCAAGAAAATCCTTTTAACATGCCAAAATAAACCTCCATGATAAGATATAAGTGACCTCCAAAAGATAGTGCATCATCATCATCAATAACCATAACCAAAAGACATCGATCGATAGCACAAGAGGAAAAATACTCCAAGTGTAGCAAAAATTTCAGTCCAAGTACTTCTCACAAGATAGTTTATACAAAATGTCACTAAAATATTTTGTCCACATAACCTAGGGTAAAAAACAAGAATAGGGGTCAAAAACCCTAACCTTTCCCCTTTTTACAAACTAATATTAAACAATTCTTGTTAATTTCACTTGTTTTTCACAAATAAAACCCTATATTAAAAAGACGTCGCTCCTTTAGGGGTTGTTTTGGCACTAGGAGAAATTTGTTGGTGATGGAGGGGTGTAGAAAGGCTTCCCAAAGATACATGTCAAGAATACAAGTTATGTCCTTCAGGTTAAAGCATTAAACTCCTAAAAATGTCCTTGTGCCAATGCATATCAACCTCACCACCAAACCCTAGCCCCCCTAGATGATGTCATGCCTCTAAGGGTGACGTTTTGCCTCTCCTAGGGAAAAATTTTGGCATGTGAGGGCTAGGTTAGGTCATCCACCATGTCTTCTAAGCCTCCAAAGTTTCATATATCTCATCTATAATACAGGCCCTTGACATCCAAGTTGTGGGCTTCAAGCCCCTTGGAAGCCCAAGATAGGCTTGTTCCTCCAAAATTGTCCACCAAATAGGTCCTGCAAAGACAAACAAATACACCCTCTAAGGATATCAAGTCAAAATATCATGACAACTAAATCAAGTCAATAAATGAGCCACATAAGCATGTGCATCAAAGATTACTCTATCACACAATTAAGTGTTCAAAGACATTATGTGACTTGTCAAGCTTGAATATGGGAGGGTTAACAAGTTGTCCTATTTGGTAGATCTTTCCCTAGGTCAAGGAGAGTTTCCAATAGAAAACCCATCCCCATATAATGGCTTTTCAAGGGAGTTCCTAGTAGCAAACCCATCCCCAAGGAAGACCACTTACTAGGGAACAATGTCAACCACCAAGGTGAATAAGGGAAAAAGGCATAATTTCCAAGCATATGTCATGAAATATAAAGAAGTATAAGGTACAACATACTCAAATGCCTCAAATATTGAAATGACACTCATCAGAATACCTGACTTGTACCTCATGGAGAAAATCCCATTTCCTCTCGGAAGCCAACTGGTGTTGTGGATGGCATCTAAAAATCTAGGACCTTTGTGGTGGTGAGAAGGGTCTCCATCTGTGAAAAATGATACTTCTATTCATGTAGTCTCTCGACACTCAATGTTTGCAACCTAAGGGCCTTGAGACATAATATCCTTAGTTATCCACAAAATGGGGATAACATCTGGCTCCTACTTGGGGACATGTGTGCATTGTAGTGTGCATGAGAACTACAACATCTCCTGGTAGTCATATGCCTGCCAAAACTTATACAAAGGGATCAAAGCATCTAGGGTGGTGCTATCACCCTTTTATCCATATAAAATCCAAAAGAAAAGATAATCTAGAAAAGAAAAAAAATTGGCATTTTTTTCAAACATTTCTAAACTAAGGATGAAATCAATTAGAAAGTAGGGAAATATGAAAATTAAATGCATTTAAACTAATATGAGTAATCAATATGCAAGTTCAAGGAAAGGAAAATGACCTACCTACTTACTTCAAGCCTAGGGTCCCTAGATATCAGGTGATGGATGATGCCAGGTGAATTCATACAACCAGTGCAACGATATGGTCATCTCATCAAAGTATCTCCCCTTGTGATTAATCATGCAATACAACAAAGATAATTCAAGCACACAATAATCATGATTATAAACAGACATATAATCGATCATGAAATAAAACTCATTGAGATGGGTGGGAAACAGGAAATCATGTTGGAAAAAGAAACCATCAGCCTAATCATCTCGTCTAAAAGTGCAGCCACAAGCCTGATCAATCCATATTTGAATAGGGATACCATATATAGATGATGACACCTCTTCATATTCACTCAAAAAATCACTACTCCCTAAATGTTGAGAAAGGAAAAGAGAGCCAAAGAAATCCCTATGATTTTCCAAAAAAGAGGAAACAGGGTAAGGCAGAGCCTTATAGAGAAACTCCTTCATCTGAAACAAGAAATGTCTCTTCTTTGTCTGCAGATCCTTGCCCAAAGTATCAACATGAATGTACTTACGTTTTTTAGTGTGGACCTCAGACTGTCTTGGGCTGGCCACAACCTCGTGTCTATCAAAATATGAATACAATGGCTTAAATTAATCATAGAACAAATCTTCACCCTAAAAAGAATATGTATCAAGGGATGGCCGAAAACCATCCTGAAAATGATGTGTTGTATCATCCTCGAATGGATGGAACAAATGTATAACCATATCATCATCAAGTTGGCACATATATGGACCATCCGGCTCTAAAAATAAATCGTTTGAGGAAATTCTTTATGTATCCTTTATCTAAAATGTGCCTTCAATGTCATATATAGGATGTCTGTAAAAAATGAAACAACCAAAATCCCATATGGATCTCCCAGTCTGTATGAAATCATCAATGTGATCATCAACTATATCCTGGGGTTGTTCCACGAATTCCTCTGCATCATAGGAGTTGATTACTTCTTCGCAAGACTGGAGAAATTCATTTTCCTCAAAAGGGAAAGTCAATAACAACGTCTCATTCGGGCCTTCTATAAGAGAAACTTCATTGAGATCCCTTTGGTACTTTTATCCATTTCCAAATTCATGGAACAAAGCATCATCAAAGTTTTTAAAAGTATTATAACTTATCATGTTCTCTTCTTGATGTGCAGGAGAAGAAGATGTTTGGATGTCTTCATCAAGTGGAAGGGTAGATACTTCATCTTCATCATATGTCTCATCTGTATCTTCTTCATCATGATATTCTTCAAGATTTTCTTCATAAATAGGATCAGTGAACTCATCATCTTGATATTGATCTCTAACGATATTGTAGACATCCTTAGGCATGGAGAGAGGTTCATCGTCGGTTTGGAAGTTTTCCTGGTACCCATACTTCTCGTTCACATTGTTGTGTAATGATATTGTTCCAAAATATGTAATGGCCACTTCCCAAGTTGGATTTAGGGTAGGATTTTCATCATGATGGTCGATGATGGTGCTATACTCTTCCTCTCTTTGTTGACATAACTTAGCCATAATTTCCTTGTCACAAAAAAGTTCTATCAGTTATTCAGAAAATTCGTCATCTTCTTTTGTGCTTTCCTTGAGGCACTCAAAACTCTCAGCATTTCTCTTTTCGACTTCTTGTCTTTCAATTTTTGTTTCAACAAACTATGGAAGAAGTGTTTCTCTCAAGCCTTCAATAGGATCAAGGTCAAAACATTCTCTTGAAAAAGCATCCTCCAGGTCTTGAATTTTATCTTTAATACTTTGAGATTATATTCACCAACATTTAAGGAACTCTCTAATGAGGATCATCAAGGAAGATATACTTCTTGTCTTGAAATAATTATTGATACAATCCCTTTTTTCATTTCCCAAGGATAACAATAAAAATTGTAGGCATACATCCCCATGCAATACATCCTCATAGTACATGCATTTGATAAGCTCAACAACGTGTGTTACGACCAACAATGGATTACCATCAAACTTTGGGAGCACACTGAATTGGTTTATAGGACACTAATTTGGATATTTTTCAATAGCTTCGACCACCAAGAACTTGTATTCTTCATGAAATCACTAGAGATCCATGTTTCCATCACTCAAGGAAGTACTTCAATCAAGTCACCAGTTGAGCTCAAGGCTCATCAAGCAATGAAAATGGGAAAAGGGAAAAGTGGGTTATGTGGAGATGGAGTCACCAGATGAGCTTCAAGAAGAGCTCATTAAGAAAGGTGGAAACAGAACGTCCCTTGGGTGGAGTCGCTAGTAAATTAATGTATAAAGGATTTGGGATAGATTTCCAAAGTGTCGTTAGGGTTCCGAAGAGGATTCAAAATAAGTCTGACCCAACCACCAAGTCGCTACAAATTAAGGACATTATACCCAATGTCACCTCCATATAGGTCTCGCGCTTCAAGGGTGACTAGGTCACTCTAGGGAGGTGATATTGGTGACCCTAGGGGGAATGAAAGGGGAAAATGTAAATGGAATGAGTGAATGCCCTAAAGGTCAATATTCTAGATGAGAAAGAAAGGTTGATAATGAGTCTTAGGTTATATTGAAGTTTCCAAAGCCTTGGATGAATCGTCGAGAAGCTGGTACCTGCCCGTGAAAAAAGAAAAACCACTATGGAGTATAATATGTTAGTTGGATCAGAAAGATAGGCTTACTCTCCCTGATTTTCAAAAATGAATGACAATATATATCAGCAGTAAAACAAGTACTAAATATGCTAGAAAGACTGCTCAAAGTCAAATGAAAAATGCTTGAAACAAGGTAGATAAACACTAGAGAATTTCATGGTCTATAGCATGAGACTTCAACAATAAATTATGGTTTTCATAAAAGATGTATGCAAAATTACTTTTCAGCCTTATGGATGTAGAAAACTTTTTGTGACAACAATGAATTTATCCACTAAAAATTGTAAAGAAACCACTCAAAAATTGTGTTAAAGCAAGTAGAATAAATTGGCAAATTCTTAGCACGTTTGACGGTGAAAACACAAGTTATGAGTGATTTTAGTTTAGGTTTTTTGTAGTGAAATTACCAGTCTTATGGATGTATAAAAAAAAGACTTATTTTAGAAAACGTTTCCAATTAAATCAGCCCCCAGTTAGCTCAATAAGTGCACCTAGGTTAGTAGAAGGTTAGGGCAGATTTTTAGGCCTAGTCTAGGGTTAGTTTAGGAGCTATTTAGGGTTAGTAAGATAGGGTTAGAGAAGCCCTAATGGATGTAGGTTATATTTACTACAGAAGCATGAAATTGTGGTTGAAAGGGGACACCTCGATGAGGCAAGTTATATCAAGGCCAGGGGAACAAAACTCAAGTGAGAGAAGACCAAAACTTGAAACTTTCATGTTTCCCAATACAACAATTTATATCTCCAATGCAAGATTATTTCCTTTAGTTATGGGTTAATGGGGTCTTAAATAAAGATCTAGGACTACTAAACCATTGGTGGTGGAAATCCTCTTACTTCCCAAGGTAAGTAGCCTAGATAGGGTTTGAAATTGAGGGGTGTATATCCTCTTACTTCCTCAACAAAACCCTTGCAAATAACTTTATAATCTTAATAATTATGGTGGAAAATAGGATATGGGTGTATATCCTATTACTCCATATCTAGCCTTATCCAAAACAACCTTAAATTGAATTACGAATGATAATAACGAAGTAAAAAACCATACCAATCCAAGAAAATCCTTTTAACATGCCAAAGTAAACCTCCACAATAAGCTAGAAGTGACCTCCAAGAGATAGTGCATCATCATCATCAATAAACATAACCAAAAGGCATCAATCCATAGCACAAGAGGAAAAATACTCCAAGTGTAGCGAAAATTTCAGTCCAAGTACTTCTCACAAGAGGAAGAGTTATGTTCAAATGAGATCTTATGATCTCTTATTTATACAAAATGTCACTAAGATAGTTTTTCCACATAACTTAGGGTAAAACACAAGACTAGGGGTCAACAATCTGATCTTGCCCCTTTTTACAAAGTAATATTAAACAATTCACTTTTTGTGCACAAAGAAAACCCTAAGTTAGAAAGATGTCACCCCTTTAGGGGACGTTTTGGCACTAGGAGAAAGTCGAATGTAGAAAGGCTTCCCAAAGCAACATGTCAAGCATCCATGTTATTTCCTTCATGGTCAAAGCCTCAAACTCATTAAAACAACCTTCTTCCAATGCATACCAACCTCACCACCAAACCCTAGACCCCCTAAGTGACGCCATGCCTATAAGGGTGACGTTTCGCCTCTCCTAGGAAAAATGTTTGGCATGTGAGGGATAGGTTAGGTCATCCACCATGTCTTCTAGGCTTGCGAAGTTTCATCTCTCTCATCCAGAATGCGGTCCCTTGGAATCCAACCTATGGGATTCAAGCCCCATGGAATCCCAATCTAGGCTTGTTCCTCCAAAATTTTCCACCAACTAGGTCCTGCAAAGACAAACAAGCACAGCCTCCAAGGATCTCAAGTAAAAATATCATGAAAAGTAAATCAAGTCAATAAATGAGCCACCTAAGCATGTGCATCAAAGATTACCCTATCAAACAATTAATTTCTCAAAGAGATTATGCAACTTATCAAGCTTGAATATGGGAGGGTTGACGAGGGGTCCTATTAGGTATATCTTTCCCTAGGTCAAGGAGAGTTTCCCAGAGATCCCTCTCTAACCCATGAAAAGTGGTGAAGTGGTTAAGGGTCAAGACTCAATGGGCATGGGGTTCATGACATACAAAGGGTTGTAGTGTCTCATTCATGGGTGCTTTTATAGAGCATGTGTGGTACCTTCGTTTGCAATGGACTTTTTCCAATCCCATCATTTTGTCGTTCTTCATAATTTAAGGACTAGTTGAAGGCCACTACCCTATCATGGTGTCCAAATAATGATAGTGTCACCCAAAAATACCTAATGGAAATGATAAGTATGGCTTGTGACGAGACCCCATTTCTCTCATTCATGCAATTGAGAGCCATTACCTCGGCTTGGTGACAAGATGATGGTAATTCCATACCACTAGATATCCATGAACATGATAGGTCAGCTCGCAATGGGACCTCCTATCCTCTAACTAACATTTTAAGAATTCATAATCATATGTCTTATGGGTCCCACTTTTCTCAAAGATAATAGTTTCATTTCTTTCTTGGGTGATCCTTGGGCGAAGCATCTAGAAGGTTTATACATAGGATTTTATCTTTTACCCAACAAAAATCCCTCTGGGACTTCATCCCCTTCTTCCCATAGAATGAGGAACAACCCCTTCTTGGGTCAATACACCCTTAAATTCCAAGAGATAAGGAAATGAGGTTAAATAGTGATGGAAAGTGGTAAGTATGGTCGGGAATGGTACTGTGATCTCCCCGGCCATCAACCTCTATCGAGTAATTCTACCCAATCAACTATATTTTTTATTTTATGCTCTGATACCAATTCGTGACATCCCCGACCTTAAACTGATAGGCCAGGCCATGTCACCAAATAAATTTCATGCTCTGAAACCACACATATTTATATACATATCTATCTAATGCAATTTAAACAATTATAGCACTATGTTCATACACTTATTCATGCAGAAACAACATTAAACATACATACAATATATGCATACAATTATAATAACATTATAACTTGTTTTCAAGATACACATCATATAGAGAACATAGATTTGGTACTTATATTTTAGTTGATGACCACCAATTGTGTGCAGACCTCCTATGAACCTCCCATCCTTAGACCACGCTGCTCATCACCCTCAGTAGTGGATCACCCTCGATCTGGGACTAAACTCCATTGGGAAAGGGATTCCTAAGCTTGGCAAGGAAAATAGGAAGGTCTCACAGATCAACCAGAATGATTTTCTCCTAGGAGCCAGCTCACACTAACATCCTATAGCCTATCATTCCCCACATACTTTTCCCACTCCAGGAAGTGTTCCCCTTCTTTGCTCAACAGTCCTTCGACTGTCCCACTTCCCTTCCAGGGCTTTAGCAACAGGTCGGACAGGAATTCTCAGAGCACTATAGTTGTCCTTGGGCTCCATATAGTAAAATCACTTCCCCAACAACCTCTCTCACCTAGAGAGAGTTGCTTATAGGCCTGAAAACTTGCTTCTTCAGTCCACGGGCCTGACAACCTGCCTCTTCAATACAACTCCTAAGTCAATTCAAGTGAGAGTGATGGAAGCAACAAAGCTCAGTATAGAACAGATGATGGCAGCAAGCCACGCTCATTCAAGGAACTGTGTTGAAAGCATCAGCAAAATCATTAAGGAATGGTACAGGCTGAGGCAAAGTACAAGTATGTTGTGCTTCACAGAAAAAGTATGGGATAGCTAAAAAAAATTGTAGGTTCCAGAGGTGCGTGAATGATGCAGAGGTTGACGATGGAGAGGATGGCTCAGTGCGTGAATATGTGGGGAGTATGGAAGGCTTCCATAATGGAAACAATCACGAGAATGGTGAGGGGAACACCCCAACGAGATGACTTTCCCATCTATTAAATGCATGCGCCTAGGTTGACACATGTCTTCCTGAAATTGCATGAGCTCCACTTAACACTCATTTCCTTTTCCCAGGAACTTAGGACAACACAGATTATGTCAAACCTTAGCCTTTAGGAAATAATAATATAATATTATCCCTTTAGAGGTAAGCCCTCTAGCTTAGCCCCTATTCCTAGACACTTAGCTCCTTCGCTTACCCTACCAAGTGGAGCTTATTCCCCCATAACTCTTTCTTTGTGGTCAGTCTACACGCAGCGGTGTAATTTTATTAATGATGTGAATATTTACATATACAAAATCAAGCTCATTGGCCTTATCATTTGGGCTCTCTGGCCTAATAAACACATAATTCTTCCATCTTATAAAAACTTGGCTCACCAGCCTATAAAAATAATTACAATTCAACGGGGGCTCAGCCTTGGGGTGTTACAATCCCCTCCCCTTATTTTTGTACTTTCCTCAGTGCAACTTATTTACACAACAACAACAAGATTTAAAATATCTTCAAAAACATGTGGGTGTTCTGCCCACATAACATCTTCATTCTCCCATGTTGCGTCCTCAATACCATACCAGGTCCACTGGACTTTTACAAGTGTTATGGATCGATTGTGGAGCTTCTTTCTTTTCTGGTCTAGTATACACACTGGCTCGATTCCGGAGATTCTTGATTTTTCGTTCCAATTTATGAACCAGGTGCACTTGAAAAGCACTTTCTTGCTCCACCTGAATCACATTCCAATCAATGACATGATTAGCATCAGGTATATATTTTTTAATCAATGAGACATTAAATACATTATGTATAGACATAGATGCAAGGAACGCAAGCATATAAGCTACTGGACCAATCCTCTCTATGATTTCAAATGGTCCACAATATCTGGCTACCAACTTGGAACAATTTCCCAGCTTCAGGGAATTTTTGTTAGCTTTCACCTTCAAGAAAACATCATCCCCTACTTTAAATTCCTTGTGAGTTATGTTCTTATCATCATAGATTTTTTGCATGTCTTGGGTAGCCTTCAAATTCTTCTTAATATTCAACATTTTCTCTTTCATTTCCTTGAGAAACTCTGGCCCAACCACTGCCCTATCAGCAGGGTTTTCCCAAATTACTGGGGTGTTTCACTTTCTGCCATAAAGTTCTTCAAACAGTCTCATCTTCAGTGATGCTTGATACCCATTTTTGTATGAAAACTCTTGTTGGCATAGGGGCAGACCCGGGGTTCAACACTACAATAGTGCACCAACAAAACCCTAACTACCGACCCTTTCAAAAACACCTGCGAAGCAGATGAAGTCTCACTCGAGGTAGAGGAAGGAATGGTTGCAGGACTCAGATGTCTGCAACCTTAGCTGGGACACAGATCTGTGATTCTAGTATTTAACAAATCACTTAGCAGTAAACCTTCATCAATATTTAACCAATATCTAATCCACAGATAAAATAGAGCATCGCAACATTCACCCAGATCTAATGTATCTAAGCACTTATCATAAGGAATTAGATCAGATCTAGCAGAATCAAGCACTAAGCAAGTTCACAGAGGTCAAATCTAGCATCCAAATTCATCATAAGAACAAAGTATAAACACATCTATCTATCTATCTATCTATCTATGTCAAGCACTTAGAAAATAACACATAAGTACACCAACACATTGCACAAAGAAGAGAAACACAGCATATACATGGTTCATGCCCACCCTGGGGCTACTTCCACCAACTCTTCTTCTTTATTAGCTTCTTCAATCAGATACATACACAGAGCCATGAAAGCCTTACTCCGCATAGAACAAGAGATCTGCACACCTCACTAGATCCTCCTTCCTTGCATTACAAAAAAAATCCCTTCACAGTCTATTACAACCACTTTCACTTAGCTCTGCAAGTCTCTCACAATATGCACAAAGCATTTACAAGCCACACTTGCACTTAGCACAACATCACATAGATGCCTCTTCTCTTTTTCCTTACATCATCTAGACATCTATTTATATATTACAAAATAGGCCTAAGCATGGGTAAACCCATGGACCGACATTCCCATACCCGTTACATATTCCTAAATCCCAAAAAGGACCCAAAAAGAGGCCTAGATCCCGCAATCTCTGTCGAAGTCCAAAATGGTCAAAATTGACCAAGGATCTCTCAAAACTTGGTCAAGGGCTAACATGCCCCCAAAACTCACCTGTGACTCATCCCAAGTCACTCTGATGTAGGAAGTTCTACTTCTAAAGCCTCGATCTTGGCTCGAGCTACTTCGACTTGTTGTTGTGATATGACCTTTTGTTCAACAAACTATTGGATGACTTCATCATTCACAGGTCTTTCCAAGCGTTGTTTAGCTGCATTAACAACCTACTCTAGTTCTTCTCCTCGACCTTCAACTTCTGTGATCAATTGGTAGGCCTTATCTTGTACAGGTTGGAGTATCTGAGTTACTTTCATAACTCTGCTCTAAATAGCATGAATCTTTTATTGGGCAGTGCATTGCTCTTGAGATATCTTCATTCTTTCCATAGCTGACAGGAGCTTCAACTGTGCCTGTATCGTTTTAGCTTGATACTTCACCTCTTGGAGCTGCAACTCCAGTGATCTTAATTCTGGACTCTTAGTGAGTCACTTGTATGTCAGGGCACTGCGATCACTAAGTTTCTTGTATTCCATAGAAAGGGCCTTTAGTCTCTCAACTGTGCTCCTAGCAGTTGCTTCCTTTGGTCCTTCACATCCTGTGGGGTCTCAGGCACTATGCATAGTTCTAAGTCTGTGATGTGTTGCTATAGTTGTTGGATCACTTATTCAATCTTCTCTACTTATTGTGTAACTCGATCTTCTACTTTTATTTGTATGATTGTCACAGAGTGAAGTGCTCTGTTGACTATTTCCTTTAATTCGAGTTGCTCGGTGAGTAACTGTTCTTTTCCTTGTTGTATCTGTTCTTTTTCTTCATCGAACTTCGCTTGGAGGGAAATATTTTCATGTTCTGCAGCTCGACGTTATTCTACAAGTACTCCTTGTACTTGTGTCAAAGCCTAGGTGGCTTGTTATGTTTCCTCTTGTGCTTGTCGAAGGCAAGCTTCGACTGTATCATCTAATCGGTAGAGTTGGGTTGGCTCGTCTCCCAACTATGGTGTTCCGAATGGCAGAGGCACAATGGAGACTATGCGGTTAGACTGTAGTTCCTATTGTACCCCTCGGAGTTCGATTTCAATCCTATCATATATTGCTTCCTTCTTGGTCTCTTGTTTTTCTATTATTTCCAATGAATCATCGTTCAGGGTTGCTATGAGGAAGTTGAAGTCGTCATAGGTGAGGACAGTTTGCATCTTGGTCATGGAGGCTTTTGATTTCTTCCAGGAAGAAGGTTTCGGAGGTGAACCCTTCATCTTATTTAGGGGATCAACCTTATCTCCTTGCTTCTGTTCGATGTATTTTTCATCTAACTCTTCACCATCACCTCCTTTATCTAGTGATATGGAAGAAGTCCTCACAAATGCACTGTCTAATCCTTGGACCTTGTCGGTCTTCTTTCTCCTTCTAGGTCCGGGTGTATCCTACGCAGTTTCTAGGTTGTCGATGTCAGATATCTCTGCGGGATTGGCAGGGATAAGGAGGTCAGTGGACCATTCCTTAGTAATCTCCTCTAGGTCCTCCTCCGTCATCTTGTAGTAGGACTGAAGTTGTTTCCTATGTTCATCAGCGCGCATTGTAATATAAATGAAATGTTGTTTTGCGCTAAACTTCATCAAAGGCTGAAACCAGTGTAGAGTGTTTGGAGTCGTGCAAGGCTCATACTAGATGGATCTCTTCAACTAATCGTAGTAGGTATGAAAAACAACATTTGACTGCCACTGTTTATTCATATCGCTGGAATACCAAAGTGTATTGAAATTCGAAGCCAACAGCTCAAATGGCTTGATGTCGGGGAAGGTCGCACCTTCCAACATCTCCTAGGTGATGAATGTGATAAGAATCAAAAGCCAACTAAAATGGAATTCGTAACCTTGATCTTGTGATTCTCTGCAGTCTAGTTCCAACTGATTCACCAGGTACTTCACCCAGTTCATCTGTAGGCCTTCCACGCACTTCCCTGCGAGGTCAACTACAAAGCCAATGACTTGGGTAGGTCGGTTATTTATTGCTAACTTCCCTGCAATCAAATGGCAGGTGAGGCACATTGTTCCACTCTAGATAGAAGATACCTTGTAGCCTCGTGTCCCCTTCTCAACATCGTCGTAGGTGTCCTTGATCCTATGTGCTAGAGCGCAATCCATGGCTTTTCCTGGATAAAAATCCTATGGATCAGGTCCCTACATACTCAACCCTGTGATCCGATTGATCAGCATCAGATCAACTATGATACGGAGGTCTAGCCACAAATAGCCACCATGGTAACAATAAAGCAGCATCTTGACACAGGCATTCACCTCTTGGTGTCTTCGAAAGTGTGGGATCTTCATGACGTTCAGCAGGGTGGACTGTGTGAGGTTATGGGTACACATTTGGGGGATTATCTTTGAATTCTTCCCCTTCGTTCTAGTCAGGTACTTATGTGGGGTGAACATGTTATAGACTTTTTGGTCGCCAAGGTTGAAGTCGTTGAACTTCAATGCTGCAATCTTATCTTGGTCTACTCAAACTGCACGGATCCCCTTTGGGAGGTTCACAGTGACCAAGGTGTACTTGAATGGCATGCTATCTCGATTTACTATGCCACTCAAAGGTGGTATGTAGGTGGGTAATATAGTCAGGATAAATTTGGCATTCACGAGATCATCCATGTTCTTGGTTCGCTTTTCATCTGATGGTCGGGATGGTTCGACTCCACGAGCAGTGGATGAAACCTGTACACCTACAAATAATCCTCTCTCTAACATGACTCTTTCAGTCATCAGGTCAAGGAGTACTTATGTCATAGATTCTTTGACTACATTGAGCTCCTCGGACATACGCACTCAAGATTAATTAGATCGGGTTCAGATTAACTCAGACACTACAATGGAATAGATGGCAACAATGTGATGATCACTATGCAAGATCAACTTGGTGTGCGGGCTCAAATTATTGGTTAACAAAAGTGTTCTTGGTGCATGGTGCGACGGGATAAATAGGTAATTCGAAAATGAGTCACTTCCAACAGGTATGAATCCCTCCTAAACTTTGTTATGTCCATTATGGCGTGGTCCTAAGAGTCTGATGGCAAGTTGTCTAGTCATAAATGACTTTATACCCGTTCAGAGCATTGGTCTAATGGTTATAATGTCCCCAATGTCTATATTGCTTCGCCATGGCAAAGTGCCATGTGTCATTGTGCTGATATCTCGATGAAGCTCCAATTTTGCAAATTTTCCTTCTACGAGGTTCCTTCTGGATCTTTCTGCAACTTTTCGATCTTAGCTCTCTTCTTACTTAGTTTTCTATCCTTCTTTCTAGTGAGCTTCGTCTCAATATTCCTTTTCCCATTATGATTCTTATCTTCTTTTGACATAGTGACTTCGGGTTGCTAAGATTATTTCCTAGGATTCAAGGGTAATACTTCTTTTTTATCTGGGATAAGTATTTCAGTCTTCTGTGGGTCCTCTAGTGTTCTTGCAACTTTGATATCTAGGTCGTTGTTGTTAAATAGTTGTGATCTATTATCTTTTTCTTCAATCAAGTGTGCGATCCTTTTATTTATAAAATCTTTTAACTCTTGTTTCTTCTGCTCTAAGACTTCTTCTTCTTCCTTCCTTCTCACTTGATCTCTTTCAATCCAAGGTCTTCCCAGTAACATGTTAAATGGAGTGCTATCCTCAATAAATTTAATGATCTAAAAATCTTCTTCCATCAAAGTTCCATTAACATTCATAGGTATCTGAGCGAGCTTCCCACATAGGATTATCAGTTTTCCTCTGAATAATCCTATTCCTCCCAGTGAAGGAACCATAGCAGGTTTTCCTAAAAGTTCCCAGGTTCTTTTTGTCATAAAATTCACCAATGTTTCCTCATCTAGAACACAATCAATGTTGAAGTCTCTTAATATTGCTTCAATGCATTCTTTTTATTTGAAGATCTCTGATAATCTGACATGTCGATGGTCATTCAGGTTTTCTCTCATCTATAACAATATTTTCTCTGATTCTTTCTAGGATTCTGCTATAATCTTAGTTTCTAGATCTGCCTTAGGGTTTTCTTGGTTCAGATTCATTCTTTCAACTTTAGCAATCATTCTAGGGAAATCCAATACTTCATGGTCCATAGATTTACAACAAAGACAACTAGGTCTTCTCCCAAGGCATTCCTGAGCAAGATGTCCTGGTTTTCTGCAACTGTAATAGAGGTTTAATCCTCTCTTTCTTTTAACTAATCCCTAGCCCTTTTTGTACTGCACACTAGGATCGTAGGAGCTAACCTAAAAAAAATTATTTCTAGGATCCTCCATCCATTTGTTAGTCCAAATATTATTTCTATGTATAGGTATAACATGTCTTTCACTATTATTATTATATCTACTCATGTCAAACCTTATTTCATCTACCAATACCCTAGTTTTCGAGCTAGGATAGAATCTATCAAACATACCTAGATCCATGCTTTAGAAACAAAATTTTCCACTTGTCTTACTTCTACAGAGCACAAACCTTTTAGATCTAGAACTTTTCACTATTCTTACCTTTATCAAAGCACAAAGCTTGCAGATCTTACCACTTTTCTTCACATCTGACCTCTTTTCTTGGCACAAAGATTCACAAGTCAAGAAGAATGTTGTGCACTAGGGAAACAAATCAACGCATGGAGCTTTCTCAATTTCAGGTCGAATCTTTGCACAAATCTTATTCTTCCTCAGTTCCCAGCAATCACAGTTTCAGTCTCAGCAATGGAACCATTTGTTGGCATAGGGGCAGACCCAGGGTTCAATGCTACAACAACGCACCAACAAAACCCTAACTATCGGCCCTTTGAGAAACACCTACGAAGCAGATGAAGTCTCACCCGAGGTACAGGAATGGGTGATTGTAGGACTCATATGTCTGAAACATTAGTTGGGACACAGATATGTGATTCTACTATTTAATAGAGAACTCAGTAGTGAAACTTCTTCAATATTTAACCAATATCTACTCCGCAGATAAAACAGAGCATCACAGCATTCACCCAGATATAATGTATCTAAGCACTTAGCATAAGGAATTAGATCAGATCTAGTAGATTCAATCACTAAGAAAGTTCACAGAGGTCAGATCTAGCATTTAGATTCATCATAAGCAAAAAGTATAAACACATCTATCTATCTATCTATGTCAAGCACTTAGCAGATAACACATAATTACACCAACACATCGCACAAAGAAGAGCAACACAACATATACGTGGTTCACCCCCACCCTGGGGCTACATCCACCAACTCTTCTTCTTTATTAGCTTCTTCAATCGGATACATACACAGATCCATGAAATCCTTACTCCGCATAGGACAGGTATCTGTGCACCTCTCTAGATCCTCCTTCCTTGCGTTACAACACAAAGCCCTTCACAGTCTGTTACAACCACTTTCACTTAGCTCTGCAAGTCTCTCACAGTATGCACAAAGCATTTACAAGCCACACTTGCACTTAGCACAACATCACATAGAGGGCCAACAATTCTACCAAGTGTAGATAATCTTCCCATTTAGAGGGTTTTTCCATCCCATACATCCTTATCATATCCTCTATCACTCGGTTCACCCTTTCCGTTTTCCCATTAGACTCAAGATGATAGGTTGTGTTGAAGTTCAGATTTGTTATGAACCCTTTCAATAACCCCTTCCAAAATGTTGAGGTAAACATTGGGTCTCTGTGAAATATAATTGTCTTGGGTATATTGTGCAATCATGCTACTTCCCTCATATAAATATCAGCAACATTAGTTTCCTTGTGAGTAGTTTTCAATGGGATAAAATCGACAGTGTTAGTAAGTTTGTCCACTACCACCATGATTGCATCATGTTGATTTCTTGTTTTGGGAAATCCTGTGATGAAATCCATTGTTACAACTTCCCATTTCCATTCAAGAATGGGTAATGGTTGTAGTAACCCAGTTGGGTGTCTATGCTTAGCCTTGACCCTTTAACATTCCAAGCATTTAGCTATGTATTCAGCAATATCCCTCTTCATGCCTTGCCAATAATATTGGATCTTGACTGCTGAAACTGTTTTTTGATATCTTAGGTGTCCCGCATAAGGTACATTGTGCATTTACTTTAAAATCGCACTCCTCAATTTAGGATAATTAAGTACATAAACTTTGTTTCTATACAAGATAAGTCCATTAATTCTCAATTCATAATCTTCAATTTTTTGTTGCATTTTACATTGCTCCAATTTTGTTACCAATTCCTTGTATTGCAAATATGATTTTGCAACCTCCAAAATTTTGTCTTTCAAATCTGATTGGTACATGCTAATGGATGTAGCATGCAACTCATGCACTCTTATTTTGACTGCATCAGCCACTTTGTTCTCTTTCCCCTTGATATGATTTATATCAAAGTCTTATTCATAGATGAATTCCAACCATCTACTATGCTTAGCATTCAAGGTAGGTTGATCAAGAAAATACTTCAGACCATTATGGTTTGTCCTCAACTCAAACCTATTTTCCATGAAGTAGTGCATCCACTTCTTCAATGTGTGCACTATGGCTGCCAACTATACATCATGAGTGCCATAGATTCTTTCATTCTCTTTCAATTTCCTAGATTCAAATCCTACAACAAACCCATTTTGAATAAGGACTCCACCAAGTCCTTCTTTAGATGCATCTATGCATACAATGAAATCTTCATTTGGATCTGCAATCCTTAAAATTGGAGCACTAGTTAACAGTTGCTTCAATTGTTGGAAGCTTCTTTCACATTCTTTTGCCCATTGAAACTTATTACCTTTCCTTTTAAAGGAAGTGATGGGGTGAGTTATTCTCGAAAAACCTGCAATGAACCTCCTGTAGTAGCCAACTAGACCCATGAAGGATATGACTTTTGTCACATTCTTAGGTGGTGTTCGCCCTTTTATTGTGTCAATCTTTTCAGGGTCCACTACTATCCCTTCTTCGGATATGATATGCCCCAAATAGTTAATTTTGTTTTGATAAAATGAGCACTTGCTCAATTTGGCATACAATTGATGCTCTCTTATCACTTGCAACACCATCCTCAAACAATGTTCATGCTCTTCTCCCGACTTGGAATATACACGGATGTCATCTAAAAATACAATGACAAACTTGTCTAAATATTTTGGGAAAACACCATTCATTAAGCACATGAAAATAGTTGGTGCATTTGATAATCCAAATGGCACCACTGTGAACTTATAATGACCATATCATGTCCTAAAGGCAATCTTGTTGATGTCTTCCTCTTTAATCCTTACCTGATGGTATCCTGACCTAAGTTCTATCTTTGAAAATATCCTTGCATACTTCAACTGATCGAAGAGATTATCAATCATTGGTAGAGGATAATTGTTCTTTATAGTCACTTTGTTCAATTGTCTGAAATCGATGCACAATGTCAATGTCCCATCTTTCTTCTTCACGAAAAATACTGGGGCACCCCAAGGTGACACACTTGGGCATATATATCCCTTTTTCATAAGTTATTCAAGCTGCATTTGCAACTCCTTCAGCTCCGTTGTACTCATTTTGTAAGGAGTCTTTGACACTGGAGCTGCTCCAGGCATCATATTTATAGAGAAATCAATATCTCTCTTTGGGGGTAGTCCTGGTACCTCATTGAACACATCTTCAAAATATTATAGTACTGCATGATCCTCCATATTTGGCACCTTATCCTTAGGTGCTTCTTCCATATGAGTTGAAAATATTTGACATCCCTTCCTGTAACACTTCTTCAGTTGCATTGTTGAAATTTCTTGGATAGTAACTTCCCTGGGAATTCCCTGCACTTTCCTCAGGTTCCCTTCCTCATCCAAGCAAGTAAATTCCTTTTTATGACAGTCTAAGATAGTATTATGTTGGTCCAACCAATCCATCCCAATTAGACAGTCATAGGAACCTAAAGGAAAGATGTTCAAATATACCCTTGTGCTCAGTCCATTCATGTCCATAAGACATGACCTAACCATCTCATTAACTTTTATTTTGGCTCCAATAGCCAGCTGCACCAACCAATATTTTCCATGCTTGTTTCTTGGAAAATGAAAACTTTCCACCATCTTAGGATCTATATAACTATGACTAGTTCCTAAATCAATTAAAATAGTAATGGTTTGGTTGTTGATCATACCTTTCACTTCAATCATATGTGAATGATACTCTGCTTGCTTGTTTTTCGGGGCTGCATAGATCCTGGGTACAATTATGCCCATGTCCTCCATGGTTTCAACTCGTTGAACATTGTGAACAACTCTCACTTTGTCACTTATGTGAGGACAATATCTAAACATATTATCTCCTTTAAAACCCCAACATTGAATAATTAGTTGCCTTGGCCTTTGACCCCCTGTCTCAATCGTTTTGGGTTCTTTCGAAGTTGGTTGTCCCTATGAATTATTTCTGAAAAATGATGGCTTAGTTCCCTTCTTCCTCTGATCCATCTTGAATTTATTCTTATCTTCCATATATATTTGGAAAGTTGGTCTTATTTTTTGTTGATCATAAAGGCACTTAGCTCACCTTATGGTCTCCTCCAATGTTTTGGAATCATCATATTTTATTTTTTCACTGATGGATGATGGAAAACCACTCAAATACCTTTGAATCTTAATTGTCTCATTCTTTATGAAATAAACATACTTCAACAATTCTAAAAACCTTCTTTCATAATCATCTATTGTCATACTCCCAAGCTTGAGTTCAAAGAACTCTTTCATTTTCTTTTCACGGTATCTCTTAGTCAAGTATTTTTTTTCAAAATACTTCTTGAATTCCATCCAAGTAACATTTTTCTCTTTAATGTGTTGCACCTACACAAGCTGATCCCACCACATGGATTCCTTTCCTTTGAGTTGATAGATGGCAATCCTTCCTTCTGCATGAGAAGAATAATTATGCAATTGAAAATACTTTCTCATGCCCAACAGTCATGTATCTTCATATTCATCCTTCTTGTGCTCACCATCAAATGTAGGAGGTTTGATTTTGTTCATTTCCCCTCGTAGCTCATCCACCCCAGACCTCTTATGCTTCCAGGAGATGGACTTGAGATGTTGTGTGTTCTCTTATTGGAATGCCTCGGGGAGTGACAGTGATGTCTTCTAACACTTATTGTTCTTATTTTCTCATCATGAGACCCATGAATTCATGATTTTCTTGAGCCACTCTCCTTATCCAATTTATTTTCTATTCTTTCCAAGCTCTGCGTCAAATTCATGTTGAAGTCCTCATGTTTCTCCTTATCTCTCTTAAGCCTTTCATTTTCAGCCTGGTGAATTTGGACATCTTTTTGCAAATTTTTGATGATTTTCATCATGCTCACTTATTTATCTATCTCTTTTCTATGTACATTGGATTTCATTCCTTCAATTCCCAAATGGACTTCCATTCATCTAGCTTCACTCTTTGAACTGAAATCATCTTGTGTCTCCTCCATTTCTCTGCACCGTGGAAAAAATCGGTTTGGTTATGTCAATTTTTAACTCTGCAAAATGTGCACTCAACCGAAATTTTTGTCAGGCTAACAAACTTTAATAATTTTCTAGAATAAACCAATCTAATTCCAAAAAAACAATATCAGATTCCATTTTCTGCAGGTCTTGGTCGATCAAGAACCCCTCATGCTTCTATCTCTAATCCCAACTCTATTCTACAACCATTTTCGGGTGCTAGCCCCTTTTTCTTCAACCCTTGGTTTGAATGTGACCATAGTTGTGACCCAGTGCTAATGGTTTGGGTGCTTATCCGTAGTCTTGAAACTTCGAGCTCCAAAGCTTCAGAGGTTTCCCCTTCCGCACCTCACAAACATCCCAGAACAATGAACTATCGAACATGTGAAGAATGGTGTATATATAGTCCACATTCCTTGCTCAGATTTATGGTGGATAGGAGCTTCGGGGAGTACGGGCTTCGACGGTTTCCAAAGCACATTCCAACAAATCTCTCAGAGTGTCAAATTGGAAAACTCACTAAGTGGGGTGGATCAGCAGTCCATGACTTTCCAGCATTCAAGGACCGATATTTACTATGGAACTCCGACTTCAGGGTTTCAGGACTTCGGAGCTTCGGGGCTCCAGGACTTCAAAGGATTTCACATTTTCACACTATAAAAATCTCGAAGTGTGAATCTTCAAATACTTCCACATCAACCCTGGTGATGTCATTACATCATGTTATTTCAGCGCTACGAAACATCAGGGATTTATTCCTCCGATTCCATCAGGAACCATTTCTTCCAGAGTGTCAAGTCTTAGGACTTCACGATCTATAACCACGCATCCACTATGACCATCAAGGGCCCCACCATCCATCCTCGAGAGGAGGGCCACGTGGAAAAATATTAGAAGAGGATATGTGGCCCAATCAGATGGGTGACACGTTCTAAATGGAACTTCAATATTCCAAAGGTTCTTAACTCACTGAGACATGGAACACATCCCATGTGTCCATGTCATCCTTGGTGACATCAGCAGGCCACATCACTTCAGGACTTCAGGCTTCGACAGTTTTTACACTTGCACACTCCAATTCTCCCAAATGTCGAACTCTCGAACAAGTTGATCTTCTGACATGCATCTCCTTTTAATGAATGGTTCGGATTAACTCAAAACTTTGGGAATTCAGGATTTTGTGCATCAACACACTCCATTTCTCCTGAACGTTGAATTCTCAAACAAGCCAACCTGCCAACACATGGCTTATCCCTACAGTTTTGATTCATCCTTGGGAAAATCTAATGGTAAACACTCCCCCCCCCCGGATCTACGGTGTAGATCCTCTTTGGGAATTCATAACTTCGATCTTTGGCCCCTTTTTTCTCTTATAACCCATAAAATTTTCTGAAGTTGTGAAGTCCGAATGACTTGGAGGTTAACCCTCATGCACTTTTCTCCATATCTGAAAATTGTGAAGGATCCTACTTCTCTCGAACAGATCCTACTATCCAACACCATGATTGTTGTGGTTTCTTTATTTGTGGCCATTTCTTAAACCGTTATACCTCATGTGCTGTCGAACACAATCCAAGTGTTCTCTCAATGCCCTTCTGGCACTCTGTACATCAAAATTCTATGGACATTTTACTCTGAATTCCTAGTTTGTGGCCCATCCAAGCTCAGTGTTGAAACCTTGGCTCTGATACCACTTTGTAACATCCATGACCATCAACCTTTGTCGAGTAACTCTACCCAAACAACTGCATCTTTTATTTTCTGCTCTGATACCAATTCGTGACATCCTCAGCCTTAAACCAATAGGCTAGGCCATGCCACCGAATAAATTTCATGCTCTGATACCACACATATTAATATACATATCTATCTAATGCAATTTAAATAGTTATAACACTTTGTCCATACAATTATTCATGTGGAAACAACATTAAACATACATACAATATATGTAGACAATTCTAATAACGTTATAACTTGTTTTCAAGATACACATCATACAAAGTACAAAGATTTGATACTTATCTTTTAATTGATGACCACCAACTGCATGCATACCTCCTAAAAACCTCCCAGCCTTAGAACACGTTGCTCATCACGCTCAGCAGTGGGTCACCCTCGAGCTGGGACTAAACTCTATCAGGCAAGGGATCCCTAGGCCTGGCAAGGACAACATGAAGGTCGCGCAGATCAACCGGAAGGATTTTATCCCAGGAGCTAGCTCACACTAACAGCTTACAACCTCTCATTCCCCACATGCTTGTCCCACCCTTGGAAGTGTGCCCCTTCTCTGATCAACAGTCATTCGGCTGCCCCAATTCCCTTGCAGAGCTTCAGCAACAGGGCGGACATGAATTCTCAGAGCATTATAGCTGTCGTTGGGATCCCTCTAGGAAAATCACTTCCCCAACAACCTATTTCACCTAGAGAGAGTTGCTTATAGTCATGACAACCTGCTTCTTTAGTTCATGGGCTTGACAACCCACCTCTTCAATACAACTCCTAAGTCAATTCGAGTTAGGGTGATCGTAGCAAAAAATCTCAATATAGAAAAAATGATGGTAGCAATCCATGATCAATCAAAGAACTACGTTGATAGCATCAGCAAAACCATTAAGACATGGCACGAGCTCAAGAAAAGTACAGGTGTGTTGTGCTTCAGAGGAAAATTATGAGATAGCTCAAAATTCATGTAGGTTCCAGAGGTGCGTGATTGATGTAGAGGTCAACAATGGAGAGGATGTCTAAGTGTGTGAATCTATTGGGAGTATGGTAGGCTTATAGAATGGATACCATCATGAGAATGGTGAGGGGAAAACCCCAACGGGATGGCTTTCCCAGCTATTAACTGCATGCGCCCAGGTTGACACATGTCTCCCTGAAGCTGCATGAGCTCCACTTAACACTCGTTCCCTTTTCCTAGGAACTTAGGACAACACAGATTATGTCAAACCTTAGAATTTAGGAAATAATAATATAATATAATCCCTTTAGAGGTAATCCCTATGGCTTAGCCAATATTCCTACACACTTAGCCCCTTCCCTTACCCTACCTAGTGGAGCTTAGTCCCCCATAACACTTTCTTCATGGTCAGTCTACACATAGCGGTGTAATTTTATTAATGATGTGAGTATTTACATATACAAAATCAAGCTCATTGGCCTTATCATCTGGGCTCTCCGGCCTAATAAACACATAAGTATTCCATCTTATAAACACTTTGCTCACCAGTCTATAAGCATAATTACAATTCAATAGGGGCTCGACCTTGGGGTGTTACAATCCCCTCCCCTTATTTTTGCACTGTCCTCAGTGCAACTTATTTACACAACAACAACAATATTTCCAAAATCTTCAAAATGATGTGGGTACTCTGCCCACATAGCATCTTCATGCTCCCATGTTGCATCCTTAGGATCGTACCAGGTCCACTGGAATTTTACAATCCCTATGGCTCGATTTCAAATATTCTTGATTTTTTCGTTCTAGTATATGAATCAGATGCACTTGAAAAGCACTTTCTTACTCCACCTGAATCACATTCCAATCAATAACATAATTAGCATTAGGTATATATTTCTTAAGAAATGAGACATGAAATACATTATGTATAGACATAGATGCAAGCAACGCAAGCATATAAGCTATTGGACCAATCCTCTCTAGGATTTCAAATAGCCCACAATATCTGGTTGCCAACTTGGAACAGTTACTCAGCTTCAGGTAACTTATGTTGGCTTTTACCTTCAAGAAAACATGATCCCCTACTTTAAATTATTTGTGATTTTTGTTCTTATCATCATAGATTTCCTGCCTGTCTTGGGAAGCCTTCAAATTCTTCTTAATCTTCAACATTTTCTCTTCCATTTCCTTGAGAAACTCTGGCCCAACCACTGTCCTATCAGTTGGGTCATCCCAACTTAATGGGGTGTTGCATTCTCTTCCATAAAATGCTTCAAATGGGCTCATCTTCAGTGATGCTTGATACCCATTGTTGTAGAAAAATTCTACCAAGTGTATATAATCTTCCCATTTAGAGGGTTTGTTCATCCCATACATCCTTAGCACATCCTCTATCACTTGGTTCTCCCTTTCCATTTTCCCGTCAGACTCGGGATGATAGGTTGTGTGGAAGTTCAAATTTGTTTTGAACCCTTTGAATAACCCCTTCCAAAACTTTGAGGTAAACTTTGGGTCTCTACCAGATATAATTGTCTTGGGTATAAGGTGCAATCATGCTACTTCCCTCATATAAATATCAACAATTTTAGTTTCCTTATGAATAGTCTTCAATAGGATAAAATGGGCAACTTTAGTAAGCTTGTCCACTACCACCATGATTGCATCATGTTGCTTTCTTGTTCTGGGAAATCCTGTGATGAAATCCATTGTTACAACTTCCCATTTCCAATCAGGAATGGGTAATGGTTGTAGTAACCCATATGGGTGTTTATGCTAAGCCTTGACCCTTTTAGATTCCAAGAATTTATCTATGTATTCAGCAATATCCCTCTTCATGCCTGGCCAATAATATTGGCTCTTGACTGTTGAAATTGTTTTATGATATCCTGGGTGTCCTGCATAAGGTATATTATGCATTTATTTTAAAATCACACTCCTCAATTCAGGAGAATTGGGTACATAAACTTTGTTTCTGTACAAGATAATTCCATCAATTCCCAATTCATAATCTTCAACTTTCTGCTACATTTTACCTTGTTGCAATTTTGTTACTAATTTTTTGTATTGCAAATCTGATTTTGCAGCCTCCAAAATTATTTCTTTCAAATTTGATTGGTACATGCTAATGGTTGTAGCATGCAACTCATGCACTATTTTGTTGAGTGCATCAGCCACTTTGTTATCTTTCCCCTTGATATGCTTTACATCAAAGTCATATTCACAGAGGAATTCCAACCATCTACTCTGCCTAGCATTCAAGGTAGGCTGATCAAACAAATACTTCAGACCATTATGGTATGTCCTCAACTCAAACCTCTTTCCCATGAGGTAGTGACTCCACTTATTCAAAGAATGCACTATGTCTACTAACTCTAAATCATGAGTGGCATAGAGACTTTCATGCTCTTTCAATTTCCTGGATTCAAATCCTACAACAAACCCATTTTGACTTAGGACTCCACCAAATCCTTCTTTACATGCATCTGTGCATACAATGAATTCTTCATTTGGATCTGCAATCCTTAAAATTGGATCACTAGTTAACATTTGCTTCAATTGTTGGAAGCTTTTTTCACATTCTTCTGGCCATTGAAACTTTTTCCCCTTCCTAATTTGCAAGGAAGTGATGGGGAGAGTTATTCTCAAAAACTCTACAATGAACCTTCTGTAGTAGCCAGCTAGACCCATGAAGGATTTGACTATTGTCACATTCTTAAGTGATTTCCTCCCTTTTGTGGCTTCAATATTTTTAGGGTCCACTGCTATCCCTTCTTCAAATATGATATGTCGTAAATAGTGAATTGTGTTTTGATAAAATGAGCACTTGCTCAATTTGGCATACAGGTGATGCTCTCTTAGCACTTGAAACACCATACTCAAATGATGCTCATTCTCTTATTTCAAATTGGAATATACAAGGATGTCAACTAAAAATATAATGACAAACTTGTCTAAATATTCTCAGAAAACACCATTCATTAAGCACATGAAAACAATTGGTGCATTTGATAACCCAAATGGCACCACTGTGAACTCATAGTGACCATACCTTGTCCTAAAGGTTGTATTGTTGAATTTTTCCTCTTTAATCGTTACCTGATGGTATCTTGAACTAATATCTATCTTCAAAAATATCCTTTCATCCTTCAACTGATCAAAGAGATCATCAATCCTTGGTAGAGGATACTTGTTCTTTATAGTCACTTTGTTCAACTATTTGAAATCGATACACAATCTCAATGTCCCATATTTCTTCTTCATGAACAATACTGGGGCACCCCAAGGTGACACACTTGGGTGTATATACCCCTTCTTCAAAATTTATTCAAGCTGCATTTGCAACTCCTTCAGCTCTAGTGTACTCATTTTGTAAGGAGTCTTTGACACTAGAGCTGCTCCAGGCATAAGATTTATAGAGAAATCAATATCTCTCTTTGGGTGTAGTCTTGGTACCTCCTTGAACACATATTCAAAATCTTCCAGCATTGCATGATCATCCAAATTTGGCACCTTACCATTAGGTGCTTCTTCCATATGAGCTGCAAATATTTGACAGCCCTTCCTATAACACTTCTTCAGCTACATTGCTGAAATTTCTTGGACAATAACTTCCCTGGAAATTCCCTGCACTTTCCTCAGGTTCCCTTCCTCATCCAAGAAAATAAATTCATTTTTATGGCAGTCTAGGATAGCATGATGTTGTTCCAACCAATCCATCCCAATTAGACATTCATAGGAACCTAAAGGCAATATGTTCAAATATTCCCTTATGCTCAGTCCATT